>JAFFZR010022284.1:0-12565 GCA_018397195.1 Lethrus apterus | reverse complement strand
TGAACGTGTGATGTTGCGAAAAGTTTTGAGTGTTGTTTTTAACTTCGTAATTCGTTTCAGTAACATCACTTCATATTTTACATTAAAGGCACTGAACGATAAGTTTCGAACTGTCTATTGTTTATAATGATAAATTTGTGATGTAAAGAAACTTATTTCTTTGACCTAAGTTCAAGGGTACTAATTTACTCGGTACAAACAAGTGTTTACAATTACCCCAATGAAATGTACTTGTGGGGAAAATGTAAACGCTATCTTCGGGTAAATACAAAAATCATGTTTTTCTTTCCAGAGAAGAAAAAATATGCCCAAAATGTAAGTAAAAAAAAAAAAAAAAACTGTCCAGAGATACACTCAAGACGATTTTATAAGGGCAGAGTCAATGACGTAAGAAACAAAAATTGCACTTATCGTCAGGCTTCATAAAAATATAATTCACTTGCATTGTTGTTCTCATTGCATGTTTCAACTGGAAAAGCTCGTCTCCGAACAGCTTCCCGGTCTAAACCAGCATGTGCAATTCCCTAACAAACTTTACTAGTAGATCAATTGGACATCGAATAAGGTGTTTCCATTTACCCCATATATTTGCACAGTATAATTTTTCGATAGGGTAATTTTAAACAGTCTTTGAAAGTCAGAGAGTATGAAGGTAAAATTTGGAAAAAATCTTTAAAACAGTTGAAACTATATGGGTATTATTACTGTGGTCAACAATTACTCGTTAAACACAAAATATGAAATTTCAAATTACAGAATACAAAAAACGTTTACGTTTACCCCAGTTGACTATATGTTCTAAAAAAATCGTATGATCTTTTTAAGCAAACAAGATCTTTTTAGAAACTGTTGCAACAAAATATTTTTCCACATTTTCATTCCTGTGATTGTTTCAGGAAAGCTATGTTGACTAAATTTTAATTTTCTGTTCAAAACATCTGAATATTATTTTTATTTAAATATAAAATATTTATCATGTCATTATTATGATAATTGTATTAGTTTAGTTCTAGTTACCTATATATTATATATTCCAATTATTATACGTACATATAAGTTATATGACGCACCATCCTGTATAGGACAAAGAAAAACTTTTATTTATATCATTGCTTGCAGTGTAGTGCATTCGTGGAAATTACGTGCATCCCTCGTTTTGCAAACGCTGTATTTTGTATGTGTAACGATAGTTTAGTTTTATATTTAGTCTCGAATAAACTCTAGATTTAAGAACATCTGTTATGAAACGTTGTTTTAATTAAGAAATAAATCTTTTTAAAAAGAGTCTTACGGAAAATCGAAAGTTAATTAACATATTATGTAGTTTTCTATAAGATTATTATTTTAAAATCCGGCGCACTCTGCAATTTCAAAAGTCTGTATGGCCCTATCCTTAAAAAAGAGACCCCTGTGTTAAACAATCAGACCTTATAAAACAAAATAATAATATGATGATGACATAAGAAGTAATTTAACGGCCGTAGTAGTGCATATTTATCTTGTAGGTAATAATGTTCTTGTAGTAATAATAAATTAAAAACATGTCTTTGCATTTCTTTAATTGTGTAATTTAAACAGTAAATAGGTACTTTAATATAACCTTAGGGAATGACAGATAGCGATTTTGTAAAAAAGTCATTATGTGACGGTAACAATTTTCTTTTGCGACTTGCGACTCATAAGTGTTCGAAATGGCGACCGTTCATCTCTTGGCAGTACGCAAGACGATAGACAAATTCTTGTCGGACATTGTGCAGGACAGCAGGTGTTATTGCCCTAATTTCTCTTCTAATGCGCTCTTTTAGATCATCTAAATTTTGAGGACGATTTCGATAACTTTCCTTTTTAAATATGCCCACAAAAAGTAGTCTAACGGTGTGAGATTTGGTGACCTAGGGGGGCACTCTTTAGCTCCCCGTTTACCAATCCATCTGTTTGAAAAAATTTCATGTAGGTATGCGCGTACATTGGCAGCATAATGCGGGGGAGTGCTGTTGTCTTGTTGAAACCAAATCTCATTATTGGGTAAACCTGGTTCCAAGTTATTAGGGAATAATTCGATTAAAGTGGGAAGGAGAGTGTTTCGAAGAAAGCCTAGGTAAATGTCACCAGTAAGATTACCATCGAAGAAATAAGGCCCAACAATGTGATCACCAATAATTCGTGCCCATACATTAAGCTTTTTCGGGTGTTGAGAATGACCTTCTTGCATCCAGTGTGGATTATTTCTTGCCCAGTAACGACAGTTTTGTCTATTAACTGTTCCGTTGTGATAAAATGTAGCCTCATCTGAGAATAAAAGTTTTTCTACGAATTCTGGATGTTCCTGGCAAATGTTCATCATATTTTCGCAAAATTGCGTCCGTCGATCAGGATTGTCCTCTGGCAATTATTGAACAACTGAATCTTATAAGGATGATACTTTTCACGTATTAAGGATCGACAAGCTTATTTCGTCATCGGCAGCTTTTCTCCGCCCAGATTTTGGTACATCTTTCACAGACCCCGCCTCCCTAAACTTTTTTTCATGGGCCTTCTGCCCATAGTCGATTATGTTATCGGGGGCCGTTCGGGATGCTCTTGATTAAAAAGAGCTCAAACTTGTTGCTGTGTTCTTACACGATCTCCGTACCCAATCATTATCAAATTTTCGATACGTTATCTTTCGCTCAAACGCATGTTGATTTGATGTGAATTTAAACTTTTCATCAAATGACAAGTAAATCTGTCTAGGTGACAGGCAAGAACATGATTTTGTTTCAATTTGTTTTAATGATTTATCATGAGGGGGGGGGCTATTACCCCTTGAAGGATTTTTCTGTAAAACCTCTATGTGAGCTATGAATTTATGCGTTACTTTTGACGCGCATTGTATACAAAATTAATGACTAAAAAATAGTTGCAATAAATACATTAATTATTCATCAGGCATTCCCTTAATATATATATAAAAAAGTTATTAATAGCCTTGTTGATCGTTGCATTAAGTTATCTCATTCAAAATATACAAAACAAAATTTGGTTAAAATAAAAACTTTTAATGACATACGCAACTTCATCTTATAATTAATTAATTAAATTAAAAAAGTTCTTAATTTACATAATATAATTTGATGGACTCTTCAGATCCCTGCTCTTTTGTTTTGATGTCGCTAATTCGTTGTTGGCTTCCACCCTTGGGCTTCGACTTTATAACCTGGTCTTTGAGATATCGTTTCTGTATCAGGGTACAGATTCTCGGTTCTGTGCTTAGGGACCCGCTCGCTCTCCCCCTCTGTAGAAGAGAAGTGTCTTTGTTGTTTCGGTTAATTTGGTCATTTGTATACCAGGTTCCTGTCACCTTCTAAGAATCCTACCTACGGGACCTTACAGAAGCACATCGAATTCCGTTGCCTGGGTTACTTAGGACAGATCATAGATAATAATAACCTATACACGATAGAAAGGAATCTTATTTATCACGATTGAGAACCATGTTTTGCGCCATCTAACGAACTGGAAGAAACTTACGATATTGTAAAAACGCGGGGTGGGGGTATTTAAATTAAAATAAACATAAAATTATTGCAAGTATTATACAAACATTAATTAATTTAATTCCGTGCGTTCTTCCTTACAAACAATTAAATAATTATCCCTATGGAAAATACGAGGAATTATATCAATTTATTTTCACTAATACAAGCAAAAGCAAATCTATTCATTAACATTAATTAACAAGAACGGAATTAATTAACAAGAACGAAATTAATCTTTGCAAATCGACGCAGCAGAGATTTGTTATAACAATGATACATTATTTATAATTATTATGCTTTAATAAAGAAGTATAAATAAGATTTGACAGATATATTGAACATTCATAAATATTACACTGATATACCTGTGGATAAATAAGGTACACTTCCTCCCAGTAACTTCTTTGATGTTTCACTAATTCTTAGAAAGCGCAAAATATTATTTAAGGCTCATAATTTTCAAAAACGTACTTATATATTGTCATTTACATGACATTCTACGCCTGATACATAAAAATCCCATATGTCGTTGACAAATGGCAGAATGTAAGATATGATTTAATGAGCTGCTCACGAGATTACAATTTTACTTAGAATAGATATTTTAATTTTCACTGTGATTCAAATAAAATTTTGCTTTTGCAATTTTATATTTTATATACAGTTCAACTGACGTTATCTCGTGGCGCCATCTTACGAATTACAATTCATTTATCTAATCTCCCAGCGCCTCCATAAACGAGGAAGAAACTAAAACATGGTTCGTTAATGGGCTATTAAAGATAAAACCCCATGAGGTTAGGTTAAGTTAATGTAAACTTTGGAGGTTTCCCTGGAACGACGTGTTATATGACTTTGAGGCAAAACGCGTAAGTGTCCAAACACTTTATTGGAATTGGAATTTAAGATTTTTAGAATAAAATATACATATATTTCTGATTTCAACCTGATTTTTTTGGTAGTGTGTTTACATATTATACGTAATAACTCTACATCTTCGGATATTTTCTTGAAAAATGTTAGGTGTCCAAACACTATTTTGACCCACTGTACACTGATTGATTTTAAGAAGATTTTCCGCATATTTGACAAAACTAAATAGTGCATTACATGTAGCTTTTAATTTTGAACAACTTTTGTCTTGAAGATGTTGCTCTAAAATGATCACGGGAGATAATATTTGCAATAATTCAATTTTACATGTAAAATCCCTATGTCCCAGATTTAAAGCAACACAGTGTATATAGTTTTCGACCACATTTCTCTGTACTACCAAAGATTAAATTATTTACACTTTATGGCGTTCAATATACGGGAAATTATTTCAATTTACATAACATGTTTGTAGTCATAGTTCAAACTTTATCAGTATATTATCACCACATAAAACAACAAGTTTATCACTATTCATTACATATTGATTTTTTCATTTAATTGATTACTTAATAATAAATATTGTTGAATGTGCATAAAACAATTAACGTCGAGTCCATAAATTCAATTTGATGACATTCGTAGCATTAATTGATTCATACATATTTTATTTATTTTGTGCTGATCAACAGCGAATATTTAATTTGAAACAATTCTTCAAACTGCTTAAATCAAGTATACAAGGCGCCATGCTGTATTAGTTATACATACCAAGTAACGCAGCCTTCACCTGAATGTAATTAATGCGCGGGAATGTTTCTACCTATTTCGTTTAAATTTTAAACGCGTTGTAGTTATTCTAATGAAAGTTTAGTGTACACTTCTTTTGTTAGTAAACATTTATCACAATCGAACTGAATCCATTAATGCGATAAATCAACAAAATTCCATCAAAGTATCCATAACTATAATTATCTGTAAATTGATTTATCTTCCAATACGTAATCGTGATAACTGGTACATGCGTGGCATACTATAATTCCCAATTAGTTGTAACAATGTTATCGTAGTTTAATTAGTTCACAATCCTGTACACCAGCGATGATGTCTAATCTTGTAATTGGAAAACTATGCAGATGGAGCTTTTAGGATTTGTGATAAATTTCCAAGTACAGACGAGCACTACAGAATATTGCCGTAATAAATAACTTATCATGTAATTATGGTAATTACTTAATGTGCGCATTTTGACATCAGCTGCAAGACGTTGGGTGTGGCCAGTGAGTTTGTAAAATATGAAAGATCGTTAAAAGATGAGCGAACATATTGAATATTGTTATGGAAATCCCTTCTTCTGCATGAATTGTAAATTTTTACTTACATTATGTCATATGAATTATTATAATTAAATACCATAATCAAACGACAATAGATACCTAATGGTATATAAATTATACATAAAATAAACTTTTGTATATATTATGCAATTGTAGGTGTTTCCAAATGATTTATCAAGAACAATAATGAAAAATTTTAATATCAATCGATAATTAGAAAGATATTTTTTACGGAAGAAACTGTAGACTCTTTTTAATAAATCTTATGAAAACATGTAGACGATACGAATTAAACTACATAATTTCTTCAGGATGCCTGTTCATTATTAGCAAATCTACTAAGATGCATTAACAACACGACAATATATGAAAGAACAATTCAAAGGATTTATTTAAAATTTCCTGCAAGTGTAGATAAAGCAGCCAAAAAAAATCGATTGTTAAAAGTAGAGTTTTATAATTTTTATAAATTAATGTCAACGAGAAATAACAGAATACATTATTGCATTTTATGATCTTAACGCATGATACAATCATAAATGCAAAGTATTTTCAAATATGAAAATCATCATTCTTATAAATTGATCTGCGACAAAATTCATAAAGTCTGCACAATTATGGTAATGGATTCTAAATGCTAAAAGTTGAATATTCATCAACGAATGTTAACTATAACGCCCAGAATTCGAACATATTAATTAACGATTTTACGACGACATTTCTTTTTATTGTCGTGCTGTAATTTATAACGAAGGAGTGTCACGTCTGTATCTAAATACTGTACGCTTATTATGAAAGCTTGTTATGAAACTTGATTACTTCAACAGACGAAATATTAAATCGAATTAACTTTGGAAATCAAATTACGGTATCTTACTTGGTGATCAGATTCAAATGTTTTATGGCTGTGAAACGCACCTTCAAACATTTTTTTATAACTGATTCGAGTTTTATTATTACAATAGTTATGCTGATGTGACATTTTGAATGTGGCCGGTCATTTAAGTGAAAGTCACACTAAACTAAATTAAAATTCTTTATAGGGTATGTGTTGGACATTATCTTCTTTGGGATTTATTTTCATAGGAGTGAAACAATATACAGGATGATCCAAAATTACCGCCCCAAATTCAGGGCGTCGATAGGTGACATCAGATTGAGTTAAAAAATTGTAAACAAAAATTCTCTAAGAAATTTTGTTCTAGAGATATAGGCATTTTAAAATTATGCAACATGGCAACATGGGTAACAATCGAGTCATCAACCAAAATAGTAATCGAATCATCATTACATTACATACTGCGATTGATCATCGTATGAGTTAACCGAACCAAAATGTGAATGGTTTGGAAAATAAATTTACGCCCAATGTCATTTAGCTTATGTGAATTTGACAAACTAATTTAATAATTACTTAAATAATTTAATACAGGTTAACTAAAGTAAATGTTCA
Organism: Lethrus apterus; assembly: GCA_018397195.1. Taxonomy (NCBI): domain Eukaryota; kingdom Metazoa; phylum Arthropoda; class Insecta; order Coleoptera; family Geotrupidae; genus Lethrus; species Lethrus apterus. The sequence continues at coordinate 5,384 of JAFFZR010022284.1, read as the reverse complement.
TAGTTTTGCCCATTGACTTCAATACATTTCTGTAATCGTCGTCTAATACTCCTCTGGACATTGTCAAGCATTTCGACAGATATTGTTTGCGCTGCAGCCAGAATTCGCTGTCGTAGTTCTTCCTCATTTTCGGGAGCTGTACGATATACGACATTCTTGAGGAACCCCCATGAAAAGAGTCAACGGGAGTGATGTCGGGAGATCGTGGAGGCCATGTTGTAGGACCTCCACGACCAATCCATCTCCTTGGGTAGTGTTCGTTCAGCCACTATCTTACCTGTCGAGCAAACTGAGCAGGTGCTCCGTCTAACTAAAGTCATTCGAAATTCTGAACAGCCGCGATAGGAAAATCGTCAAGCAGTTCTTGGAAATATTGCCGTAAAAAATTCAAAAAAATTGCACCTTTAACTCGGTTGGGCAAAAAAAATGGCCCAACTAACTTGTTGGCAATTATGCCACCCCACACGTTAACAGAAAATTTATTTTGATGTGCTCGTCGGTGTAATAATCTTGGATTTTCTACAGCCCAATAGTGGTTATTGTGCATGTTAAAAATGCCATCGCGGGTAAAGGTGGCCTTATCCGTCCATAACACCAGTCTGCCAAAGTTTTCATTGGCATCCATCCTGTCTAACATCCAGCGGCAAAAATTTACCCTAAGAGGGAAATCTTCATCTCCTAGAACCTGCACTTTTGTGTAATGGAATCCATAATAACGTTCCGATTTCAAAACTCGGTGTACTGTGCCGTAATTTAAACCTAAATTCCGGACAACTGATCTGATGCTCACGGTTGGATTTTCTTCGATGGCCTGAAGAATGGCCTTCTCTGTTTCTGAAGTTCTTCAAGTGTGTGGTCTTCCTTCGTGGACGAAACGATCTAACCGGCCGGTCTCGCGCATACGTTCATCCAAGCGTTGGAAGAATTTTTAGAAATTAATTTACATTTTTTAAGCGTTTAAAGACTCTGTTTTTAATTCTCATTGTCTGCAAACCATCTGCAACACAAAATCTTCATTTTCTACCACCTGTATAAAAATTCCATGATCTGAATGCAATAAACTTTAGCTTAAAAAATTTGAATTTAAAATGCTTTATCTCCCGAACAAAGGCTCGTAGAAAATGTTTGTTTACACTTTGTTTACTTAATGTGGTGTCCTGTATCACTACCCTAAAATTGGGGCGGTAATTTTGGATCACCCGGTAGATATATTTATTAATCAAAATAATAATTGTACAAAGATATATACAAATATTTTATGATATGGCAAAAATTCCCTGTCTATGGAATTGAAAAAAACTATTGCAAGAGACTGAAAAAAAAATTTTGGTCCAATTAATCAATGTATTTCCTTATTGAGTATAGTTAGTTCTGTATAAAATATTCAGTACATTGTTTTTTAAAGCATTTCAGGTTCGTTTTTTCTCTCCGGATATATGATGATAGTTTATTATAGCATTTAGAGCCCATATACTCCGTCGTATGTTGGGAAACTGTCAGTATCTGGAAATTAGGTCGCACTAGTTCACATCCTCTTGTGGAATAATTATGAATTTTTTTTACAAGTTTGTACACATATAGTTTTTCAGATATTTGAAAAAAAGCTGAAAAAAATAATTTTAGTTTTTTTGTAAAAAGTAGCATAGCAACTTTCTGTTGCGCGTATTATGCAATACTAGAAGTATTCGCAGAATATGGATCCAATATTTGCTTTTTGGCTCATAAGATAGCATCTTACAAGGATATGTCACACATTTCCCTTTACTCAATTTTATGTTATAATATTACGAAAAGTTAAAAGTAAGCGTAATTGGCCATGATAAATTAGTTACACCGTGAAAATTTTTTTCTTTGGTAACAGTTATGTTGCACTTAATTTAAAATGTCCTATATTAATGCTAGATAAGAAAAGAAACGAGAAAAATATGTTACATATTTATTATTCTTATTATTATTATTATATGAGCCAATAATCAAATACGGCGCCTAAAAGAAAATCTAAACTTGATAATGATTACGCACAGCAAAAAGTTGCTATGAGAATTTTTTACAGAATTTATAAGTAATTATAAATAAAAAAACAAACCTAAAATCAGTTTTTCAAATTTTTTCAAATATCTCAAAAACAAATGAAGATAGGTTAAATTTCCTTACGAGTTAATAATCAGCAACAAATTACTCAACTTTGTTCAAATTTTAATACCAAAGGGGGCACATAAATTAGACATTTTCAACTCAATACCTAGAAATTCTTAGCGGAGGTAGTTACCCCAATTCAAATCTTAAATAAGCAAGTGTTAGACCCTTAAAGCCCTTTATAGACTATTTATAAGGTTTACTCTTAGAATGTCACTTAATTTTTTGAAATTTGAGCATTAAATTGTTTTACATAAATATTTCAACTTTTTAGAATACCTAGTGCATGATTCAAGTATTTTGTGTAAATTTTAAATTAATTAAATTTTAATCTAAATTTTAAAGTGCACCATAAACGTAAATTTATTATATACCAAATTACAAATTATTCAATTAGCCAATTATTCGGGTACGATGTGTCATTTGTGGTCAACGGCCATGTTCAGCAGGGGTCAGCGCTGGGCCAGTGCTATTGGCACTAGCCAATGAACGCCAACGTGCCGGAATTTAGTTGGCATTCAATTGGTTGCTGTCTTAGCGGTGGCCGAACAATCACCCGGCTGAACATGGTCAATATTTCAATAATTTATTAATATTTATAAACTATCTATTTAGATAATAAACATATATTCCTTTTCAATGAATCATTAAAAGACCTATAAATTTGATACATGGATTTAAGGTAATCGAATGATTTGAAATTAAAAAATTTTTTTTTCTGTCAAACTACTTGCTGACATTAAGAGAATAATACACAATTGTAAAGGGACTCACGACAGCTTTAACATGATGTATAGCTTGAGCACCTTTCTGTTTATGATTTATAAGGGGACAACTACCCTCGGCTAGGGCTTGGAGTTAATGGGCTTGAAATGCCTTATTTATACATTCTTTGGAACTAAAATTAATGTCTCTGCGTGCATTTACAAATTGCCAGTTTGTAAAATAATGAAAGCCCAGACTTGCTTTCCAATTTGGTCCATTTATTCCTATTGTTGGCTTTTCTCTGATATTTCCTGGCCCTCATGTATTTAAATTGTAATCCTGCTTCGACTAAATCCTGGGTCTCTCTCCACGTCTTCTTCCTCCTAAATTAGGGTGACCAGGTTTCCAATGCATTAATGCTGTACTTTTCGAATTAAATATATAGTTAGAAACACTGACGTATGGTTAGGTTCGCTCCGTAAATGAAATTTAAAAGGTATTATTAACAGTACTCTTAGAGTACTTTACTTTAATATATGGGATGTGGGTTGGGTTCGCTCCAGAATTAAAATTCAAAAGGCGTTTTACCCAGGCAGCTAACTCGCTGCGCTTTCACATTTCCCACTATTTCGGGCTCTTCGCTCTTCGCTATTGGCTCTTGGCTTTTGGCTCTTGGCTACTTCTTACCTCCATATATGCGTTTCTCATTATTTTTCTTCCAAGCATCAGTCACGAACACAAATGTAGTCTTATGATTATCAACATTTCAGCACTGTTACCTTTGATACTACTGATCAATTTTATGGAATTCCTCAAAAAGTTGATTGATATATCATAAAAATGTGTGATGTATTAAAGTTACATCGAGGGTGAAGGTGAAGGTAGACAAATTTTTAAAATGGACATGTCCTTAGAAGAATTCAAGTCAGCGAGCGCGAAAAATTCAAAATAGAAAATAAATATGCGAGAGATGATTTAAACCCGAAAATGGGTTATTATATTATTTATTATTTAAATCTAAATTTTATAGAAATATTTTGAAAATTTTGAAACTACATGAATTACAAAATATTGTCATTATAAATTTAAGTAAAATAAATTCTAATGATCGTTCTTTGATTTATCATCATTTATCGTTTATCAATCAAAGTAAACAAGGTTTTTTTAACAAAGTTTCAAATTTTTGTTCATAAATATGGAAGGCAAGTAAATAAGTGGAGTGAATAATGAATGAAAATATGGGTAAAGCCAAAGGGTAATTTTGTTAGTGATATAAAATATACGACGACGTTACAGTTGGAAGTTTTTGTTCCAATACAGTTTCATCCCCCGGTGGTGATTAGCAAGGAAAGTTTGTGGCATAAATTATAAACAGAAAGTTTCGCCAATGGAAAACGTTATACATTACTCAAACATATACAGAGTGTCCCAAATCGAGTGGGATTGCATGGGTAACGTGCGTGGGTAACTTTCTTATCATTGAAGATGGGAATTTGGTTAAATGTTGTTGTTGTTTTGCAGTTTTATATGCTGATTCAAAATCTGTTTGAAAAAGTTTAAAATGTTGAACCCCTCAGAAGTTATTTTAAAAAAACTGAAAACTGTCATTTTCTTTTATGTCAAATATCTTCGTAAGTATAAGAGATACGAAAAAAGTTTCATATAAAAGTCACTGTATTCGATGAGACCAATTTAAAATTGGTGTCGAACAAAAATTCAAGATGGCTGCTTTTGTAATACTCGTATCAACTTCTTTAAGTTAAATGGGCGCCATAATGGACTTTTAGGTTACTGAATAGAATTTTTTATTCTCTTTTCAACGATGTAAGATAACGTATGATTGGATAAAAAATACAAGTAAAATTAATTGTTTTTACATTTTAATCAAGTAGGCTTACATGGATCCAAACGAAATTAAGTGAAAATATTTTAGAAAACTTTTATATGTTATTCCTATAATACTGTGTAACATGTCAATTCAGTACTATTAGGTACTTGAACCACAAAAAACATAGTGACGTTACTTTTTAAAAGTATAATCAAGTAGGTAAGTAGCTATGATGAAAAACAACAATTCATGAAACGTGGTAGATTGTTTAATTCACCGATTTGACAATAAGGTTATTGCCACCAATACTAATGTTCGATGGCCAGCCGGATCAGCTGATCTAACGCCTCTTGACTTTTTTTGTGGGGTACCTAAGTTAAAGAATAAAGTATATGGAAGTAAATACAGCTACAATAATGTTCAGGAACTGCGGGAAGCAGTGCTAGAAGCGTGTGCTAGTATTAATCGAAATAGGTACGTTGCGTAAAGTAACCCGAAGTCCGTCAAATGGTGTCAAAATTTTGAACATTTCACGTGATTATTAGAATTAAGTTTTGTTTTCTTAAATAAATTTTGTTTGGATCCATGTAAGCCTACTTGATTAAAATGTAAAAACAATTAATTTTACTGCTATTTTTATTTAATCATACGTTATCTTACATCGTTGAAAGGAGAATAAAAAATTCTATTCAGTGACCTAGAAATCCAATATGGC
>JAFFZR010022283.1:2192-12623 GCA_018397195.1 Lethrus apterus | reverse complement strand
AGCATGGACTGGCATTGCTGCAATGCTTTTACCAAATGGTCGCACAGTACACAGCAGATTTAAATTACCCTTTAAACTTCGTGAATCTTCGGTATCATCTTTAAATATTAGCAGTAAAATGGCAGAAGATATAAAATCAACACGACTAATTATATGGGACGAAGCGCCAATGGCCAGTGCGCACGCATTACTGTGCGTAAACCGTCTTCTTCAAGATATTCTTCGAGATATCTTCGAGATAGACAAATGTTCAAAATTGTATTAAATTTTCTCCACTTTGGTCAGCATTTAAAATATTTAAGTTGTATAAAAACATGCGCGTTAGACCGGAACAGCAAGACTACTGAGTTTCTTCTTAAAATTGGCAATAGTAAATATCGAATATAAGCAAAAAGTTGCCTCATTTGAAATGGCATTTGGAAAACGGATGCTTCTTGTAAACAACGATGCCATTCGGTATCATCCTGAAGTAGCCCACGTCGCATCGCTGCTTCTTTGAATAAAGCATAAAGGACATTATCGTAAGTCCTTAGGTCCTCAAAACTGGTAGCACTTACGACATAAAGTAGTAACAGACGAAGGTGATATCGTTCAGATTCAACTGGAGAAACATTGTACATTCGACCAATAATTTTTAGTTTTTTTGCACGTTTTTTCCAGGTTACTCTTGTTTATTCCAGACATAATAAACTGGTGTTTCTGGATAAATGTAGGAACTTCTTGTTAATGGATTTTTATTTAAATCAAACCAAGCAGTTAACTCTGTGCTTTGCATTTCTGTAGGTAGGGGGAAACTGAAAATTCAGTTCTGATTGAAATGATTGAATTCAAATATAATTAGCCAACAAGACATTGTCACTGAAATATATGGCGTAGGATTTCTAAAAGCTGAAGATGTGATGCAAGTCTCTAAATATACAATTCTTGCACCAAAAAACGAACATTGCAGTCATAATAATACAAAAGTGTTAGGTTTAATACCTGGAATGACAAAAACGTATGTTAGTGTAAATCATTTAGTCACTGGAGAAGAAAATGAAATTCTTCAATTTCCAGTAGTTTTTAAATAGTTTATAATTAACCGGTTTGCCTCCTCATGTTTTAACATTAAAGGTCTGTGCAATTGTGATGATACTAAGAAACTTACATGTACCTCAAGGCTCATTAAATGGAACCAGATTAATTGTAAAATATATGTATGAAAACTGTTTAGATTTGGAAATAATTACAGGAGTTAAAGCAGGGTAAAGAGTATTAATTCATAGAATAGATCTTACGCCTTCAGATACTTCACTTCCTTTTAGTTTTAAAAGACGTCAATTTCCCATTCGTCTTGCTTCTTGTACGACAATAAATAAGGCTCAAGTGCAAACCCTAGAACGGGTTGGTATTTATTTACCAGAACCAGTGTTCAGCAATAGCCAGCTATACGTAGCTATGTCTCGAGCCCGGTTGTTCGACAATTTAAAAGTACAAATATTTGTTTACAAAGAAGTTCTTTGAATCGGCAAGAAAGATAATTTTATTAACCAGTAAAATAAAATTTATTTTCCAACATTATTTGGCGTCGAATTTCGACGTGTTCAGCCTAGTTATTTTTAAATATAAAACTATAATATAATATAAACCCGAACCGGAACACCTATTCAGGTTCAGCGGAACACTGGTGTTCCGCGGAATATAATTTGGGAAACCCTGCTGTAGTGTATTACACCAACTTTGTGTGGTACGCGAACGAGTGTACACCGATGTAGACTACCTGCACCCGCACGTGAAGTGGTGTAAGAGGTGTAGCTATGCGCATTATATGTGTTATGTTTCCAGTAGGTATATTCATATTTAATTGGAATAGTAACATTTTTTTAAATGTGGTTCTTGTCTTATATTTGTTTTATATTTCACTGTCAAACGTAAAAACAAATATTATTTTAAATGTTATATGAAGCACAAAAGAAATTTAAAAAATACACTGCAATGCGTCGATAACACTAATTTTGCCTTGACTCATTTTTACAGTTTATTGTTAAAGGTTTGTGTTCGAGTCGCATATTTTTAAATAAATTACACCAAAAACGCTTGCTAGCTTCATTTAAAATTACGAAAGTGGAGCTACACCTATATGCATCATTTAGTGTACACTGTCCTGCACCAGTTCGGGATATCAAACAGACCTATTTATTCTAGCATCCTTGATTGACCAATATAGTTTTAAAATTAATGTGTGCAGTATTTTTAATTCTAGAGTACTGGGACCTTTTTTCTATCTTCATTTTAAATTTTCGAAAAATGTCATTTTTGTATGGACATTCGGTTCTAAGTACAGTACTGTGTCCATTTTAATATGCGTCGCGTTGAAAATTACCTTCCTTTGTCTGTAATAAAATGAAATGTTGCAAAACAACCTTTATTGTCGATAATTCGGCGTTATTTTCATATTTTATTCAAAACTTTAAATATTTTAAACATTTTTGAAATGTTAGGATCATATCTTTTTTTAAGAAAAAAATGAACTGAAATAATTTATACTTCAATATATTATATATTTGTTATCATGCGAGGAGTGCAAATAAAATATAATAAATTATCATCCAAGATGAAATAACTTTCTTATAATTTGTCTACGAGTGTCTACGTATTATTTTTAAGGTGTGATTAATTATGCAACTTTAACCATATATTGTTGACGGAACATCTCGACATATACCACATGGCGAAAGCCAGTATTACTGCAAAAAATTTAGTTGGTGTTATAAACAGTCTGCATAAAGGTATTGAAGGTCATTGAAGTCTTTATCACCTGAAATAATTAAGAAATCACTTTAATCAGTTAAACGTAAAACTAACTAACCCCTCCAAATGTTGCTAAATTTAAGTCCCATAGGTCACCAATTGATAGCTGTTTGCCAATCTGTGATATCTGCATTACTAAACATATTCCTTTCGTTAAATTGGGTTGATGATTTAAGTGCCAATTTGAATCAAATACAGCAACTGCGACACTCATCACCTAGAAAAACAATTGATTTTGCAATTATATTTGTCTTAACGCAAAGAAGTGAATGTAAAGGCTGGCGATTCAGTTACTTTTTAAATGAGCGCGGTTCGAACATTTACTTCCTAATAAAATTCACAAACGGCTTGAACAATAAGTACAGAAAAACTGTAACATACACTAGAGTAGAGGGAATTCGAGAGTTCGGGGCCCACTTCCACCTCCGTCTCTGCGCATGCGCAACGTCTGCCCCCTAGCCGTCTTTGATTTCTGATTGGCCACGGCGACGACATCTTTGATTTCTGATTGGAACGCCCCTGTGGCCGAGTGGATTTTTGACCTTGACCCTTGGCCGACCTTGGCCTTTGACCTCTAATAACGCCAACGTGGCGGAGATGCTTATGACATTGACCATGTCAATAAATTTGGGCGTGGCCGCATCACGTGATCTTGACCTTGAATATGACCGCAACCTTTGACCATGACCTTTGTGACGTCATCACTGATTGAGCGTGATCGGCTTTAAGAACGGCCTAATCGGCTCTGTTCGGATTACATCGGCTTCCGAACGGCTTCTGCACGGATCCTGTTAAATTTGAACGGCTTTAAACAGCTTTTGAACGGATTCTGAACGGGACCTGTTAATATTTCGAACGGCTTTAAACAGATTTTGAACGGGTCCTGTTAAACTTGAACAGCCATTAACAGCTTCCGAACATCTTTGAATACCAGCCTGTTTGTAGGTATTCATAATAAAAAACGGTATTTGGTGCCATGCATGTTGTTGCTGTTGTTTTTTGCTGATGAGACAGTTTTGCAGCTATGTGAAACAATAACAACAGCGTTCCAATCAGAAATCAAAGATGTCGTTGTTGTGGCCAATCAGAAATCAAAGGTGGCGTTGCGACCAATCAGAAATCAAAGACGGCGTCGTCGTGGCCAATCAGAAATCAAAGATGGCGTCGGGAGGGGCGTGGCCAAGCGGGGTAGGGAATTGGGCGTGGCCACGGGGGAGGGGGAAGCAGAGGATGAAAAGTGGACGTGGTCAAGTGAACCGAGAATGCGGATGGAGAAAGTGGGTAGGTGGTGGCGTGGTCGCTCATGCGCAGTGCCGAGAGGTGGAGGTCGGTCCCGAACTCTCAAATTCCCTCTGCTCACTAAACGCTAGACAATATGGAAATGGTACTGAATGTAATTACAAATATAACTTTTCATTAATTTACTTTCCAATATTATTTACAAACGGCTTGAAGAATAAACTCCGCACCGTGTCTATCTCACTTTTCATGACGACTGTCAGTTCAGCTAGATTTTAAAAGAGGGCGCCCGTATAAAAGATTAAGTACCGGTATTTAAATCTCCTAATAAACCTCCCATTAACTATTTGTCAAATAAATTTAATGGTCAAGAAACGTAAAGGAAAAGCATTCGGCAAATAGTTGATATGTACATTAGTCCAATCAGCTGGAAGTTTTGCCTGTGAAGTTTTAGGGTAGTTTTGCAAATTGGTATATTTATAGATTTTGATGTGCTCTTTCCGAATTTTTACATTGCCACCTCTTTTTTTTTCCGGAAGTAGCCGCCATATTGGAAAAATGGCGCCCCAAAACAGTTTTTCGACGATATTTCCTTTCCGACTCACTTTACGGTGAAAATAGTTATGTAATAAATTAAACTAGAGAACATTTCCTATAATTTATGTATGGACCTTTTTTTTGTGATATGAATAGTTTCGGAGTACGAGCGCCGCAAATTCTACTCCAACACGCGTATTTCATATATCAACGAAAAATATTTTATTTGAAACAAGAGCTCGACGGATGTAAGTGACTATGCAATCACTTACATCCGCAGACCAACGTTGGTTTCTGAGTTGATACTCGTCGTCAGTACGGGTGTTGTGAGCGACTAATGCTTGCTTGAAAAATATTTTACTACGCGTTGAAAAACCATACCAATTATTAACCAATCACAACAGCGTAATTTAAATTTGGCGGAAGTAAAGGAACTCATGTCAATAAGCACTGGAATTATCGGAGATGAGAAAATAATCTGTCATGTCTCAAGAAGTGGGTATTGATAGCATTTAAAAAATCAGGGATAGCGAAGCGAAGGAGAATGCACTAAATTTAGCCAACAGTGTATCACATGTGGATTAGGCCTACTGGGGATACCACTAAAAAAGAACGCGCCAGGAACTCTACCTCATGGCGGTGTGGAAATGAATTTGTTGGTCAATACGCGTGTTGCGGGTAGAGTTTGCGGCGCTCGTACGCCGAAACTATTCATTTCACAAAAAAAGGTTAATACATAAATTATAGGAAATGTTCTCTAGTTTAATTTATTACATAACTAAGTCGGAAAGGAAATATCGTCGAAAAACTGTTTTGGAGCGCCATTTTTCCAATATGGCGGCTACTTCCGGAAAAAAAGAGGTGGCAAAGTAAAAATTCGGAAAGAGCACGTCAAAATCTAAAAATATACCAATTTTCAAAACTACCCTAAAACTTCACAGGTAACCTTCTTTTTGAGCGCCAAATGACTGGACTACATATAAAACACGCATCTACGCACAAAGACAATTTATTTATTACAATTTATCCTTTCTTGACATCTTTTTTTGTCCCATACTGTCTATTTACCGTTCCTCTCCTATCATTTTCGGTACCATTCACCCCACCACCCTTGTTTATTTTTGTCTTCCACCTTATCAACTTGATTACTAATTTCTATCTACAGGCCAATTGCACAACCCTCCTAATGGCTTCTCCTTCAGGTAAGTAAACTTTAATGAAGTTAGAGATGCCATAAATAATTTAAAATCTAAAGCTAGCAAAGATATCTTTGGGTTCAATGTAATTCTACTTAAAAAACTCAAACCTTAATTACTCCATTGACTCATTTAATAAATAGCTGTATAAATGAGGGAATCTATCCAGTCTTGTTCAAGAAATCCAGAGTAATTCCAGTACACAAAATGGAGGATATTGGAGATGTAAACAACTATCGCTCTATAACTTTAATACCAATTCTGTCAAGGTGCCCACTTATTAAAGCAACAGTTGCATGAATATTTCGAGAGAAATGGGCTATTAACATCAAGTCAGTTCGGATTTCGCAAAACAAAATCAACAACGCTTGTTATTCTATCCCCACTGGAGGGCTGTGATGATGGTCGGCACATAGGAGCTATGAGATTCTAATATTAAAGCTGATACATTATGGATTTCGTGAGCAAGCCATTAAACTTATAGCCAGTTATTAACTGATAGAGTGCAGCAGACTTTCTCAGGTGACAGATCACAGAGCTTGACTGAGCACGGGGTTCCCCAGGGGCCACCTTTGGGTCCACTCCTGTCCCTAATATGTATAAATGATGTGACATCTTCCGATTCCAGACTAGTTATTTTTGCAGATGACACAAAAAAATTAGCTGTTAAATTTCCTTTCGTTATCGCGTCTATGGGAATTTGTTTGATTTAATATGTCCTTGTATTTAACTTCGTCTTGTTGTGTATGTCCGTGAGGCTCTTATTTAAACAAAAGAGCGTGCAGACCGGGCGCGCCTTTATAACTGATCACCTACTCTTACACTACTGTTTCCTACTTGCAATCATTTGTCTCCGGATTGAAATGAACCTCGTAAACGGTATCATATTTATCTGATGTATCGGTTAGTAAACCTTCCAAGTATTGTCTCGGCAATCCTTTGTACTGGTTGAGAAAAAAAATTGTAACTTCAGGGTTTTCCTCTACGATTGTACGACATAATTCGCGTACATTATCAATTACAGTCTTGTGATTTCTTCATTGTCACTGGTACTAAAAGGATCATAAGCTAACAAAAAATATGGAATTTTAGGTTCCACGAATCGCGACGGTGTTGATGTACAAAAAGAATGAGATTTCTTGAATGTAGAATCTTGAGGAAACCTTACAGGAGCTTTACGAATGTCAAGAACCTAAATGTAATCTGTTAGCCTTCCGAATACCTGAAAACGCTGGAGCCAAGGATACACGCATACATATGGAGAAACAGAGAGTTAATAACATGTTGTCACTTATTCTGCCTGATGTCAATACGGAGAGTTTGAAGCCAGTGAGACTCGAAAATATGATTTATTCAGTGCACGTCCACGTCCTATAAAAATTTCCTTTAGCGAAGAAAATACTGCACAGGATGGGCAAATTTCGATGTTTTCATAGGGAATTTCGATAACCATAAGAGATACCGAAAAATACCTTACCATCCTCGATCGATTTTTTTTGGAGAAAAATTCAATGGCGAAAACCAAAGTTAGCTATCGACTTTTGTTTTCGAGTTATGCGCAAAAATTTGATTTTTTTCAGTTTTCGTTTTATGACTATATCTTGCTTATTTGGAAAAACAAAGGAAAATAATGTTCACGTTCTTGAGGCACTTTTTTGATAAGAATGCAGTGGCGTAGTTAGTTTTTTGAAAAAGTTCTCCAAATTCTAATTGTGACATAAAGTTCTAATTTTTTATATGGAACTCATAGTTGGCTGTGGCTTAACTAAACAGAAAATTTTATTCCCTTTTCAATAATATATAACATGTATCGCCAATTTTTAATTTTTTTAGATTTTTCAAAAATTCATACCTTTCAAGCTCAGATTTATATTGAATATTCAAATTGACGTCCGTCATTCGCAACATACAATTGACATCGCTTTGAAACGCTCCGAACTAACGTTGATACAGAATTAACACACTATATAACATTATCTCTTAGTTCTTGCATATTATTATTAGTATTTTTAAATGGGATTACATTATGGGATTGCTGCTGCAAAAAAGAGAATAAAATTCTCTTTTTTGTTAAGCCCCAGCCAACTATGAGTTCAATATACAAAATTAAAACTTTATGTCGCAACTCGAATTTGGAGAACTTTTTTAAAAAATTAACATCGCCACTGCATTCTTATCAAAAAAGTGCCTGAAGAACGTGGACATTATGTTCCTTGATTTTTCTAAATAAGTAAGATATAGTCATAAAACAAAAACTGAAAAAATCGAATTTTTGCCCATAACTCGAAAACCAAAGACGATAGCCAACTTTGGTTTTCACCATTGAGTTTTTCACCAAAAAAGGGATCGAGGATGTATGGTAATTTTTTGTATCTCTTATGGTTATCGAAATTCCCTATGAAAACATCGAAATTTGCCCACCCTGTACATCGTATTATAAAAAACACGAATAATAATAATGAATAAACCGAAAGATATGTTTTGAAGTTTTCGTGTAGGTATATGAACTTTCCTTATGCGCAGATAATCATCGTTACTGAAAGGAAACATTATGTTGGCTTTTTCCGGTTTTCAAAAAGTAGGTACAAGCTTTCTTTTATTAATAAAATTTCAAAAGTTTTGATAAATTATCCATAATTTTTTCTCGTACTATATTACACTAAACGTATTGTAATGTTAAAATTACTTACTTGTGCACTTAACACTTCTCCGGATACGCAATATATATATGCTTGGAAGTGATATGACAACAGATAAGGTACGTATCTAATAAGTTTATCATGAGACGGTGGAAACCTAAAAATTCCAAATAAATATTCAAATTAACAAAATGCCACGTTTATTTACCCATCAATGTTAAGAAAAAAAATACCAAAACAAATGGTACAGATAACTGTTAAGAAATGGTTTAATAACTGCAGCCGGAATATACCATTTATGTCGTTAATATATCTGAAACATGAACAAATTGTAATTGCTTGGAACAAAACTTGTTTAGTTTAGCTACCACCGGTACATAAAGTAGACTTTTACGCACTACAATCAGTGCGTAAAGTGATTCATTATAACACAAGTGATATAATGAATCTATTATATCACATGTATTATAATGAATTAGGTACTTTACACATTATTTGGAGTGGGTAAAAGCCTACTTTATGCACCGGTTGTAGGTAATAGCCATTTATTATACAAGCGGAATAAATAAAGGTTTAACGCGCGTATTGATTAAAATACGGAAGTTAAACCTTTATTTTATTCCGTGAGTGTAATACAGCTGCTTATTCAATTTTGCCGTTATAAAATCTTCGATTTTGAGTGTAACATTGTTAATTAAATTAAAAGCGAAGTTCCAGATCCCGTTCATTTTTTTTTAAGGCGCATTGACATAAGTGTCAATAAAAGATTATTCTTTGTTGAAAGTTTCCCTATTTAGACGAATTTTTTGTTTGTTTTGTCACGACACGTTTCGGCTGTCGCCATTTTCCGGGAACAAAACAAAAAACGTTTGTCTACACACTGCTGTGAGATTTTCTATGGTAAACATAAAAAAATAAATGAAAATATTCAAAAATGTTTAAAAATGTCACAATAAATACAATTTCAACCAAAATAATCCCATTAAATGTCAAAAAGGAAAAGTAGTACAAGCCTTTATAACATCCAACAGATGGCGACACCAAAGAAAACTAAAAACTAATTAAAAAGGAAATCAAAACTTAATAACGAGTAAAATCATATTTCATTAAATTGAATGAGATTAGTCAATTTTTAGTTATTTAAAACAAATATAAATGTAAACTATTAGCATAGAACAACATGACAATTTGGATAAACTGACAACAGATGGCGATAGAAATGGCAAAATTTACATTTAAGAATGAATTTGTATTTGAAATAGCCTTAAATTTTATTGAAATAGCATGTGTTATAATCAAATTTAATCATATAATTAATAACTAAAAAAATAAATATTAATAACACCTATTTTCATAACCAACAATAACCATTATAAACTTTGAAAATGGCAACAGGTCGATCTATTTGCATATTGCAACACCGCATTAAAAAGACGATTCAAATTCGAAATTTCCCGAAGTTTTCATTTGTTTATTTCCGGCTATAAAAGGCGGAAATCGATGATAAAACCTAAGAGCTGCTGTGGCTCTTCCTCCAATAGGATCTCTAAAAAGAACAGGTGGTGCAGTGCTAGTTTCATAAAGTTTCAAATCAAAATAATTGTGACATCTAGTGCCAATACCAACAAGGATATTATTATTTTCAGCGCGTATCGCATAAGGATAAGGACATAAAAAAATGGAACAGGTTAGTCTGATATATTTTTCCTACAACTAATATTCAAAGAAAAACTTAATTAAATAACGACAACTGAACTTGAACTTTGACAAATATTCAAAATTCTCTTAAATAAATTAAATTTGTATTTTTGAATCAATAACTTCAAAAATAGTGCGAACACATTTTTTTATATTTATTTCAGTCAATTAATAAAGAAATTAAATCCGCTTTTATTTCACGGTCACCATTATTCAAATGTTGTTTTTGGATAAGACGGTGAAATAAAGCGCGCGTATACGATTCATTTTTAATCGTCAGAAAGCCAATTGTTGCTTAAGTAAAACTAGTAATAATAAAACTAGAAAAATCA
>JAFFZR010022281.1:0-12797 GCA_018397195.1 Lethrus apterus | reverse complement strand
CAGAATTTTTGCATGCCTTCAGATCATGACGCAGAACTTTTGAGTTGCTACTATCTCTTTAGAGTAAAAGTGCTTCGTCTTATCTATAAAAATTGGGCTTTCCACTGATATATTAATTATTAAAAAATATTAATAACTTACGAAGATATGAGCGTACAAAGTTTGTACCGTTTTTTTTTTGGCCCACTGTGTATATATATATGCCAGCTCTACAGGCCATTCAGGCCCTTGGCTTGTTTTATTGATTCTACTACTTGTCTCCACTTTTTTCGGTCCTTTGCTCTTTCTCTCCAGTCTTTGACACCGATCTCCTCTATATCTTTTGTTACTTCTGTCAAACATTTTTTCCTTGGCCTCCCTCTTCTTAGCTTTCCGCTTTCTCCTCCATTCAGTACCTTCTTTACCACTCTTTGGTTAGGCATTTCATTTCATCATATCCAATGGAATTTCATCCGTACTCCTTTTGCACAAAAAATAATTGGTCACCTTAATTGTAACCTCACACATCAAGGTATATTTGTATTAATTTTGCAGGAATTATGTTGGATTAAAGCATCGCCAGCTGAGGGATCCCAACAATCTTCTTGCGGCTTTTAAGTATATATTCCCCGTCTTAACATTTGAAGATAAATTTTGTGTATAATTTTAGTGATAATGAAAATTTAATATTAATTATAAAATTCTTTTATTTATTTTGCGTAAATACACAATCTAATGAAATAGTATTTGTAGTGATTCATTAATACTGAATATATTTTTCATATTTATATTTTGAATCGTTTTCAAAAACAGCTGATCAGTATATGTTAAGTAATAATGATGTTTAATTACGTTCATGTAAGTATTTAAGTGTATGGACGTTGAATACCTAACCTAACAACTCCAGCCAAATGCAAATTTTAAAATACTGCAATTTTGCAGTCTGTGCATTTTCGCACTTGCGCGATTCGAAAAATGGTTAATTTGTAAATTGCAGTTGGCATATCAATCATGCATAGAGAGAGAAAGAGCATAGAGAATACGAAAATTTTTACGGTCTTGTTATACTTCAATATTGAAATCCATATCATTTGATATGTTGCGTTAGTTAGAGAATGCGCCTGAATGTCCAACGATCATAGGAAAAATATGGAAAAAATTCCTTCGGTGTTAATTCGAAGATATAAAGATTTCAAATTTACACTTTTATTTATTCGTTTATTTAAGTTTCTGGAAAACATTTAAAATCGAATAACAAATATGCAAACATGCATTTGGTGCTGGGAAGATGTCGAAACAATGTTGTTGCTAATGCTTGGGTGTATCGCGATAGGTATTCTCTGAGAAGACAACGTAAAAATATGTAATGTCTTTAGGTGATTTTACCGAAGAATAAGGAGTGATTTTACCGAAGAATAAGGAAGACATGAAGCAGAGCCTCAACGAGTGGCTTATATCGGGATCGATTTTGTCCAAGAATTACAAGTCAAGTGTCATGCTGTTTTAAATTTATTAGAAAATAATAATAATAATAATAATAGAATTTATTTGTTATAGATCTTTTACAAGATATGAACAAATTGTCAATATAGATAGATTATTTAAATAAGTTAATACAATTAAATATTTATTTATGCATATATAACACAAGTCAGGATAGATTGGTGTATTAATTTTTAAAGTAATCCAACAGAGAATAAAAAAATTTATCAATGAGCCAGGATTTTACGTGACTTTTGAACACTGTTAGGCTTTTAATAGCTCTAAACTCATCAGGCAGATGGTTATAAATTTTTATGCAGAGATACTTTGGGCTTCTCTCAGACAGTGCAAGGTTGTGAATAAAAAACTCCAGTAGCGTCCTATTTCTTGTATCATAACGTTGCTGGATGTCACAGTTTCGTGTGAACAGATTGGATTTTTGTTTGCATATAAACAGCATTCGTAGATTATAACTGAATACAGGGTCATAAACTTAAATTCCTTAAAAAATGGAGGACAATGATCGTACATGTTGGCTTTTGCAATTGTTCGGATAATCCTTTTGTGCAGCAGAAAAGCTCTAGATGCATAAGAGGAGGAGCCCCAGAACATAATACAGTATCTAATGCGCGATTCAACGTGCCCATAATAAAAAGCTTCAACGAGGGTAAGTCGACAAACTGGCGCAATTTTAACATTAAGAAATTAAGCGAACACAATTTATTGCACAAGTCGTCGATATGGGGTTTCCATTTCAGCTGAGAGTCAATACAAAGACCAAAAAATGTCATTGTTTCAACCTCCTTTATCGATTTGCCATTGTGCTTAACCAGTAAACTGTGATGATTATTTGTTGCCGTAAAGTGAATAAAACATGTTTTGTTAAGGTTTAAAAGCAAATTATTAGTGTGACAGTATTTTGACATATCAGACACATCACAACGTCTATAAGAGCGGAAAGGTTCCCGGCAGCAAGGGAAACCGACGTGTCATCTGCAAAGTGGCACACGTTTCCGGAGCGAATATATGCGGGCAGGTCAGCCACGAAGATAATAAATAGAAGAGGCCCTAAGATGGATCCTTGTGGGATACCACATCTAATTGATGATTTGCTAGACTTGGTGCCTTTAACATAAACAACTTGGGACCTATTACACAAGTATGACTCGAGCCATTCCAGTGCGTTTCCGCGTATTCCATAATTATGTAGCTTATCTAGCAGGAAACTATGATTGATTGTATCAAACGCCTTGCTATTGTCAAAGAAAATTCCCACAGATGGGTCGCCATTACTAGAACTGCCGGAGGTGCAACAAGTTGCAACAGTATTGCAAGTATCTGCAACAGCTTGAGAATCGTTAATGTAGTTCCCGTTACATGATAATGAGATATTCTTACAACTATCAGCCTTGGTATTTTTGTTAATTATGCTCCACTCAGTTTTACTTTTATTGCAAGATTTGGATATCTTGTGTGAGTAGTAGTTGGATTTAGTTTGGCGAATTATGCCTCGATGATGTTTCTTAAATAATAAATAATTATCAATGTCAATGGGCTCATTTGTTGATTTTGATTTATTGTACAAATTACGAAGAAGACCAGAATTAAGTGTTATTTCATCAGTTAGACAGCTTTTATCTTGCACTTTCCTTTCTTTCTTTAATGGGAACGCCTTATTAAAAAGATTACTAAATGCCTGCATAAACATGTTAAATTGATCATTCGTCGAGGAGCCGATATAAACACAGCCCCAATTGAATTGAGACAGAATGGTCCTAAATTTCTTTTTATTAGATTCATTGAAATAACGACGAAGATTTATTTTGTCACAACACTTGATTACGTCAAGGTTTAGTTCGAGAGATACTGCAAAATGATCAGAAAATCCTGGCCCAAACATCACCAATACATTGATTGAAATGTTGATTTACAAAAATATTATCTAGGAGTTTAGACGACGAAAATAAATCAACTAAATCTAACTTATTTCTAATACTCTGTACATTTAAGTGATACAATTTAAGAAGAATACCAGAACGACTAATATGAGGTATAATAGAAAAGATAATCTAGCAACATCATCAAGTGCAATCGCCACTATGGCAGATGTGTCCACAGTTCAAGTTGGATTGTTAAGGACGATCGCTTTCACCGTTATCATTATACAAAAGTTCAAGAATTACAACTCGAACGTTTTCTACGTCGATACAAAGAGATTCTGCTGAAATATCTTATGGACAAACGAAGCTTTTTTTTTGCAATCAGCGGAATTCACATTATTATACTTTGGAAATCCTCACGTATTAAGACCATCTAACCACCAGCGTAGGTTTAGCGTGCAACTTTTTAGAATTTTTGGTAAATGGTTTCCAAAATTTGGTAGATGAACTTCCGCTGCGATAGTAACTTAGATCTCCCGATCTAACCTCTTGGTTTGCATCTTTTGGGATCACTTTAAATCTTTGTTACACCAGTTGTAAATGAAGATGATTTAACTAACCGGATGTTTGAAGCAGCTCTTTCAATAGATGGAAAAATGCTGGAAAGAGTGCAATGGAATATAATTAGAAGAATGGAGATTTGCAGAGACAAAAATTTGAACATTTATTATAACTTCATTATTAATCTCTTTAACAGTTTTGGCATACCTCTTATTTGTTACTGACATTGTATTAACAAACTTCTTTTATTGTTCTCTTTTCTTTATTTCCCTATTTCCATTGACACAGAAAAGACTAGCAACTTATACATCAGTAGGATAAATCAAATTTTTTTAAATA
Organism: Lethrus apterus; assembly: GCA_018397195.1. Lineage (NCBI taxonomy): Eukaryota > Metazoa > Arthropoda > Insecta > Coleoptera > Geotrupidae > Lethrus > Lethrus apterus. Next base: position 8,556 of record JAFFZR010022281.1, on the reverse strand, counting down.
TTTTTTCCGTAGTCTCTTTTCCACTTAAGACCGTTGTGTGGAGCAATTCCGCGAATTTTGGGATAGCTACTGGCTATATCTTGGTGGCTAAAGTTGAATTGTCGTTGAGAGGATCTATATATGTAGATATTTTAATTTATCAATTTTCTTATCATTTCAAACTCATCTGCATATCCATTACATCCATTTTAACGTATACATCTGATAAACAAATATAATTTCAATTCAATAAATGTAATTGGATGTTAAAATTTACCTCAGTTAATTGCAACAATAGCATTTCCAATGCAATACGAGATACGTCTGTGTACCATTTGTGGTTAAACGAACCTGAGTGTACGTACAATACGTTATCGATCGTATAGACCTGTTGCAAGCAAATGGACTCTCTATATGTAAGTTAGAGCATAATTCGAACTTGTTTTTGCAGGAATGTTTATACATCAAATTTTGACACACGACCGCAAAATAACATGTAGCAGACAACTTTCGATTTTATAACATCGGTTATTTTTGTGTTCTTTTGTCGTATTACGTCATGCACCGGACGTTCCGCTTTTCAATATCAGGTGTGTAGGGTTTCAGTTTCTACCCTCTAATGGGAACATTCAATTTCGTTTCATGTGGGGTGGACGCCCAGAATATGCTGTATCGTTATTTAAAGTATGATAAAACAGACTGAATGTTTAAATGTCATCGGAAAATCAATGAGGTATGCCTTTAAAGTTCCAGGCATTTTTCATTTGCGCGTTGCATTTTTGCAAAGCTTTGTTTTGTGTATTTTTCATTATGCGAGACGATTTAATGATTTGCAACGGAATTGTCCGGGGATTCACGAATTCTCAACATCTCTTGTTATCTAACTATTTGTCATTTTTTTCACTGGTTATTTTATTCCAAACTTTTACTATTCGTTCCACCTGTTTTTATCACTTCTACGGATAAAAAATAATATAATTGAATTATTCAACAATAATTTATTGTTATATATCACTAATCGAAAGAGTTTTTAACTGTTATTTATCCACTCCTTTTGAGTGGAGTATAATGATAATGATTCCTTAGTGATTTTACAAACACCATATTTAGTTATTATTACTATTATTTCTAATCGAAATTAAGCACTGAATAATAGTTACTGTATACTTTTTTTGTGATGACGTCATAATTACAAAACAAATGAAAGTCGGAAGGTGAATCGAACGTATTAATGTGTATTTTTAAAAAACAAAATCGACCTGTTTCAGCGTTTTTTTTAAAAAACGGTTGAGTTTCCTCTTTTTAATTATTCCATACTTTAATCCCATCCTGTATAAAATAATCATGTTGAACGATCCAAACTCGATTCAACTTAAATACAATTCTAAATAAACTATTTAATAGCTACTGTGAAAGTATAAATTCCTAAAACCAGTTTCAATTATACAAACTATAAAGGAGTCAAACAAACCACTCATTCTCATGCAATAGTTGGAGAAAATAATGTAGCTGAAAGAAGCTGTACAAATTAAATGTTTAATTAATTTTAAAAAAGTACAACAATAATAATAGTAAAATTTTTAAATAACATAATTAAATAGAAATTAAAATATGTATTTACATTTCAGGATCTGAATTTTCTGAATGAATAGTACAACCCTTTTTATTCTTTGATAATCCGCAGGTTTGGGTTTCTCTTATTAAGTCCCACATCGTCCATATTTTATACCGTGTCTTTATCGACAATAATTCTGCGGTATTAGCTGATTTACCGGTAAGGATTATAACATTACGAAAAGTAAATCCTACCCCATAAAACGAAGGAATTTTGCTAAATATAATTTGTACGTTGTAGGTTTACGCTGTATTTTCTAAAACATTTATTTTGTATTTATTAAGGGAAAAGTTTGCTGTGTTTAGTGAACAAATTCTTTAATTATACATATATTAGTTTCGAATTTTTTTAACAAAGTTTAGAAAAATTAAGCTCAAGTTAATATTAATTTCTTAGTGTAACTGTTGCCATGAAATTTAAATTAATTATAGGATAATGAGCTCACAGGGTGGTCTAATGAGGCGGTAATGGGCAGCAGTTCCGTGCAGTATTCGACAACACGCGACTCACAATCAATAGCTAAACACAGATATTATGCAAATGTTATGTTCGATTTATGCGATACGATACAAACATGCGACCAGTGCACGCTGGAATTGAATTTAATTTACAATAAAATTATAGCGGAATACTGTTCAAGTAACGATACTAATTTGGAAAATACATCACTGTAATTCTGTTTGCTCTAGTAATCCAGTTGAGATGCATTAGCCTATTGGAAACGCGTAGAATTGGCTCATCACTATATACATATTTCCACCGACAAATACACTCTCGCAGTTCTCGCTGTGCCTTTATAGCTGCATGTGGATTAATAGTGCTTTTAACCCCCATATGCTTTCAGTCAAAACTTGTAAGTTCAAATTCTTGGTTGTAATTGTTTGATTGCTTGAAATTATACATGTCTTTTATTCGTGAGCAAGCAACTAGTAAAAAAACGTGAAATATAATAAAATATATTTATTACGACACACAAATATATAAATATGTGTCGTTATCTTTTTCAAGTAATAAACGTTTTTTTATTATATCGTTATCTTTGTTAAGTAATAAAAATAATAATAATATTTTTACCACTTATAAATATTTAAATACTGCTCTATTTTCATTTTTCTTTCAAATTTTGTTTTGTTTTTATTTCCACTGTTAGAAATAAAGAGAACAATTTGGAATAGGTTAGAGGTGGACTGTTCTGACATTAAAAGTTTTCAATTAAAGTGGACATTAAAACGAATCAAACTTTCTCATTTTCTTAACACACCATTTTATTTTATTTAATTTTATTTATTTTACCCTTTTTTCCTGCCACATCAACGGGTCGAACCCAATTAAAAAGTGTGGTCTTTGGGTTGCGGCCACGACCGACTTACAATTGTTAGACACCCATTTCAGCATACGCTGCAAGGATAGGAAACGTGGAAAATCTAATCAGAATAGTCGGTCGGAAGGCCAAACGATAGAAACGTTGTAAATTCATCTCTGAAATAAAATTCCAATGTCCTTGACTGAGATTTGAACCTTAGACCTTGAGATTACTGACATATTGACTAAATGACTAGACCAATCATCCCATTTTCAAATGGAACACGCCATCTTTTATCATTTGCTCTTGTACCTAATTGTATTCTATTTAACTGATGTTAAGGGTTCTTATTGTTTGTTATAATTTTTGTGTGTTCTTGGAATTTGAAAAAAAAAATCAATGTAAAATTAAAATTTCTGACCCAGTATTTTATGGTTATTGATTATGCAACTAAAATAATTAAAATAAAAAATAATAAATAAATTATTTTTTAACTGCAAATTGACAAATTTTTGACACAGGAACCCTGAACACACAATAAAAGATAATACAATAAGGAACACAACCAAATGATAAAATACGGGATGTTCCATTTGAAAATTATCAATTATTGTCACATGAAAATGAGTAATTTTGATTCGTTTTAATGAACACCCTGTGCAATTCAACTGAAAACCTTTAATATCAGATCATAATGTTGGTCGTAATTTTCCAGAAAAAGACATCGATTTTCAATCTTTAACATGCAGCAGGCATTTATTAATGAAAAAATTAATATCAACAAAAATGTAAGAAAACTTAATATGGGCCTATAGAGTGATAAAAAGGCAGTCAAAATGAATGCAAAAATTTACAGTTTGCTATTTACAATTTTAAAAAAGAATGCTTTATATCGGAACAGTATGTATAGGCGAAAATAATTTAGTAAAATGCTCTAAAAGCTACACAACTTTTGTCAATAAACGTAAGTATGCTCTATTTTAAATGACTAAGGAGATATCAAAGACGGACCCCTAAGTTACCCACTCGGTATAAAAAATAAAGTCCCTAGCGGTTTAAAAGATATTTGAATTGTGATATTTCATGATGGGAAAAACTTTATTTGTAAATAGATGCAAGTTTTAAATTAACAAAAATATATTATAATTGTATATATTAACCTGTCGCACTCTGCATAAGCAAATCGCATAATTCTACAGGCCCGAACTAAGAATTAAGCATTTCAAAAAAGAATTGTTTCTGACATAATCGTGATCATAAAACAATGGTTTTTGAGATTAAGTTTAGTCTATGAATTAGAGAAATTTTAATTATTATGATTGCAATTTTAAGAAATTTTTTTTCCAGGAAAGACATGAATTAATTGCTTGTTTCATTAAATACATCAAAACCGTAATTATACTTGTGTAGGTATAGTAACTAATATAATTCTGTAACTCCTGTAGAAAATTTGAGGCAAATTCAAACACATCGATGTTATAAAATGCAATTTTGAAAATGTAGTTATTTAAATCTGTTCCAATGGAATAGTAATACTAATAATTTTGTATTTTATTAGAATTAGGTATATGATTTATGTGTAAACTAACTTTTTACATTGATTTTGATTTAACGCAATGAAAAGAGTATACAAATTTATTTCGAACATTTAATGAAAATTTTGAAAAGCGGGAATATTAATTTGAATCATTGATGTTGCATGTTTGCAAAACTACCGAATTGCATCACTGTATTTAATTTTGTTTGATAGTACAATTTATAATGGTTTATAAAAATAATTGGCCGTAATTCTGGTGTATTTACTGTACGAATTTGACGTTTGTATTTATATACATAATTATGCACAACGAGTTTATATATAAAACCAACAAAAATCTCCAATTACCGTAAAATTTGTAAGGACATAATTTAATTAAACGTTATGTTCGAAAATCCGCATGAGTAATTTACTCGGTAATAAGCAAGTTATGTTACAAAACAGAAATTGTATTTATAACTACATGCCAGTTTCATCTAAATTACAGTGATATTCAAGCGTAAATTATCTGGTTACAAATATAAAAATTTCTAATATTGACTGAACTAAATTGGGTTGACGTTGCATACTATTCGTATTACGCAGGAGTCCAAATCCAATTAAAACCGGATTGGAACGATGTTATTAGCCAATAAAGCAATAAATATATCCACCGAATAGAATAAAAAGACTGAGAACTTGTTCCCTTTAGTGATGACACCGATGGCGATGATGTGCAATTAGAATTGCAGATGGTCTAAGTTAAATTACAGTTCGATTTTGCTTTTAAAAGCATGTTAGAAATGCATAACACTTTCAAATTCATTAGACCTTTAAATCACTATTTACAAAGGTTACTAAAATTACGAATTATGTAATAATAAAAAGAAAAAGCATAAAGATCTACAAAATTTTATTTATTGAAAAGTTTATGTATAATTTTATGGTTTCGTGTATTTACAAAAATTAAGACGATGATTCTGATTTATGTTTCCTTGAACCTCCACATAAATGTAAATAATCGAAAACGTATTTTTGGCATTTTGCAATAAAACTTTAACGGTGCTTTTTATCAGATCGATGATTTCGATCACATCCACTATAATTTATTTCCATTTCGCCTGAAAGAATACATAAATATGTTATTTAAATTCGCAGTCGGAACGTACAGTAAAAGATCCTTTTTTATCGTTAAACTTACCCGACTAAAACTTTTATTATAGCTTATGTGAACTCAACAGAAATATGTACCAGAGAAAAGAGTGAAAAACTTGAAAAGTTCAAATTATAATGCACTTCCTATAATCTTGAAAAGTTTGAGATTATTTAAAAAAGGGAATCTCAGAACTACTAGCGATTTATATAACGTGCAGAATAAAAATTTCTTCTATTATCACCTTTCAATTTACTCTTTAGAGATTTATGTGGCCGAAAGGAACAAATCTATAATGAACGCCAATATTCAATTTTACAAAATAGTCTTAAAATACAACGTTTTAAGTTGAAAATATATATTTATTAAAAGGTATGTTAAATATATCAAAATATACGTAAGTTGTGTAAATTCATTTTTAAGGGATTTTAATTACGCAAACCATGTTGTATAAATTATTGGGTAGTGGATGAGGCGTTCTCTGTATTTTAACGACGACGGTGTTTACTTCAATTTATAATCTTATTAACAAAGTGTGCTCATTAGTAAATATCCATTGTTTTTAAACACGTAACTTTGGCTTTTAACTTTCCTCTTTAATTATCCAAACTTTCATTTTACGTTCGTTCTGTGCATAGATTAACGTAACGTTTACTTCGTCAACAAATTATTTTCTCTGTTTACTACTTTTTAATTGTTTTTCTTATTGTTTACATTCACATAAAACTTTTTTATAAAGTTTGCCTGATGCACACAATTTACATAATTTCCGCAAATTAACAGGTTCTTACCAAGTCAGGAAAATTGTATCAACAAGCAATTAAAAATGTCTGTAAAGTGTGTTAATGTCTTGAAACATAAATTTTAATAAAACTAATATGCAAACTCAACAAAAATTTAATGCAAATAAGCTACAATACATTATTATTAATTTTAAACTTGAAATATTAAGTAATTTGTCACCATCGCCAAAGGTTGATTTTAATTAATCGTGTAAATTAAATTAATTATATTATTAATATTATGTATATTAATTTTTATTATTATTATTATAATCTTTTCTTTCTGATTGTAACCATATGGTTTGGTTTTATATTCCTATTTTTTTACATAATAAACAAGATATATTACGTACCAAAAATTCTGAAAATTAAATTCGAAAAATAAATAAATATTGCACTGTTGAAGATATTTTTTAACAAACCGTATTTTATTACTTATTGCAATAGAAAACATGTCATTCTGTTTACACTTTCTATACAGGTATTGTTGTCATGTGCTTTACAAATAGCTCCTTGATGTCGGCAATAAAAGCGTCTTTTATGTATGTGTCCAAACTATTGTATTGTGGCTCATGATACAATCTTAAAATATATTTTATAGGACAAACGGTGCTGCGCTGGATCGTAAATGTTGAAATAAAACCCATCGTTCAATTGCTTACATTTCAGTTAAATGACATTTAGAGTTACAAAGGAAAGTTTTTAATTTACGTTTTGGAAAATGAAATACATATCTATAAATATAGATTAGCATAAATTACAATTAAATTAAAGTACAGCTAAAGCGAGCAATTTTCATTGTATTTGTATGTGTAAGACATAGTTATTATAACATTTTGCTGATTTTCTTGTAAATTTGTTACATATTACATATTGTGACATATAAAGACTTGCGAACACACTTGTGCACGTTAAAAACGTAGAAAACATCACATACAATTTTTACCATAAAAAAATTGATGAAATATTTGATGAATTTTATAAATGTTTGATATATGGATTGACCTATTTGAATTTCCAATTAATGCCTTAGTACTGATTAATTTAGATTACATTTACCAAAAGTTAAAATATATTTGAGGAGAATTTACAATTAAAAGATAATAAAAGTGCTCTAAAAATTGATATTATGAATTTACTAACAAGAAATTTAATCGTAATAAAAAATTTACATATTTAATGATAAGTTCAAAAGGTGTGCAGTTGCAAAAGTTGAATTTGAAAAGAGAAAATTCTGTTGTGTTAAAAGTATTCAATTATTCCTATAATATGGAAATTTACAAAATTTAATTTGTAAACACAAATTTATTCCATAATAGGGAAACTGATAATAACAGCTTTTAAGTATGAAATAAACCTGTTAGCTCGAGTAGTTTTCAGAATATTGAAAGTAAAAAGCGCCAAAATGTCAATAAAAAAACAATAACAATTATGCCCATTATAGAAAGAAAAGGGCCCGTGTAGCGTGTGAAGATGATGATTTTTACTACGCCATTATAAGAAAATTATAATTTGTAAAATATTAACACGAGGCCATAAATGGCACATTTGTAACATTTATAACAGTTTCTATGAAACAATCAATCATAATTTAGCAAAGTCAGACAACAGTGTGGAATTTATGAACGGCTTGATTGATTAAAACGTGAACGGGTTGAAAGGTATTTATATCATTTCATCTCTACACTTACGATTTTAAATAATACACACTCACATCTCTGACAAGAGACACAATTCGTGCACTCACAAATGACAATCGTCGTAAAATATGATAGGTATTTGGGCACATATTATATCATGTTTTATTCATACCGATGGATGTTAAGCTATTTGTGGAAGTGGATGGATAATGATCCATCATGTCTATCGTTGTTTCTATAAACGCCAAGGAAATATATATTTGTCTACAAAAAGCTTCGATTATGAACTATGAATATGGATGAGCTTCAAAAGCGTAAATACCGTTTTACTCGACACTGATATATGTCAAGCTTACGAGAGATATTTCGAGTATCGTTTATTGAATACATGAAGATGAAAAGCACATAAATTAAAAATAAATAACAGACATTCGTTGCGTCGTTTATTTAATTTTAAAATATATGTATTATATAAGAAAATATTGACAAAACTCCTTTTTTGTTGTTCGTTTTCGAGGCAGAAGATAGTCACGCATGACAGTCGGTCGTTCGCGATTAATTTACACAT
>JAFFZR010022280.1:2315-13248 GCA_018397195.1 Lethrus apterus | reverse complement strand
TTATTATTTTATTACTTTATTTTTTAACTCCTTAACTGGTGATCTAAGAAAAAAATTGTTTTATAATTAAATATAGCTGGCAGCCAGAGAAACTTAAAAATGTAAAAATATGTAGGATGTTCAATTTAAAAAATTAATCGTCATGCTTGTATCTTAGCAACGCGACGTTCGTTTGTTTTATAATTTATTGCGTGAAATGCGCATTGCAAGGTACTTAAACTTTGGTCATTTAACCAAGTTTGTATCTCTTTAAATAAAAAAGTTAGCTATTGTAGAATAATTCGTGAACACCCAGAATGCAAGAAATTATTATTTTTTTTAACTCTTTAACTAGCGATCCTAGAGAAAAATTGTCTTATAATTAATTATAGCAGGCAAGCAGAACAACTTAAAAATATAAAAATATACATAGTGTTCAATTTAAAAAATTCATCATTATGCTTGTATCTTAGCAACGCGATGTTCTTTTGTTTTATAATTTATTGTGCAAAATGCGCATTGCAAGGTACTTAAAGTTTGTCCATTTAACCAAGCTTGTATCTCTTTAAATAAAAAAGTTAGCTATTGTAGAATTTTCCCGTGAACAGGCTGTATATAAAAACGAAACAAAATGCCAAAAAAAAAATTCAAAATAGCCAATTCTAATGAACATGAAAAAATGTAGAGTGCGTGTCAACGTAGATGGAAAAAACTCTTATCTCTTAAAACCAAAAGAAATAGTAAATGAAATAAATTGTATTTTGAAAAATTACTCACCTATATCGTAGAGGCTATAGCAAGTCCTATGTAACGCTCCCGAATAAAATTCCAATCCAATGATGGCGAATATAACAATGGCGAACAACACCAACAATCCAATTTGCAACAACGGAGCCATAGCCTTTATGATCGACTTCAGAACAACTTGCAGGCCTGTCGGAATAGCATTACATGATCAAACCCGTCGCATTCGAACCCAATCTATATAGGTTTATTATTTATGTGGATGGTGCGGAATGTTAATCTGACTAATTTCAGAAGCGGAAAGAGTCGAAGCTGCTATTATCTAATACTGCAAGTCTACTTCGTCTCTAATTATGTAGGTCTACGGAAGTACAGCATAAAATTAAAGTTTCGCGTTATTATTGAAAATTTCGCTCAATTTGAAAATTATTAGCAATTATTGTAAATAAACAACTTGCAGTTTTAAAATTCGTTCAGGAGTTCCTCAAGGTTCAAAAAAAAATATTTTAAAATTTTAAAATGTCAAATATAATCTGCATGGATAATAGGTTTTTTGTGCAAAGTTTTGTTGTGTTTTTTGTATATTTTGGAATTTGGTACGAAACCCAGGGATTGGGAAAATTTGGAGAATGTATTTCTCAAATATTAAATAGTTCCTTTAAAATTTGAAGAATTTTGAAGTAACTGAACTTTGAAGTTCGTAATTTGTTGAAGATTCAATTGCAAAAAATTCTGAAATTTTGGAATTTTGCCATGATATGTATTCAAAAGTCATAAAGTCACAAAAATCAAAAAAAAAAAAAAATAAATAAATAAAGGACGTAAGAAATTACTCAAAAATATGCAAAAGTGATGGCAAAAATATCCAATTGAAAAATATTTAATAGATTAACCTAACCTAACTCCCCCATAGGTTCATATTGATCAAACATAAACCCAACTCAATAAAGAGGGAGGTGTTATCTACATGCAGAGTTAGCTTTAGGTCTAATTTTGCAAAATTACCTTAATTTTTTCTTGGTTCTTTTGTGTTTTCTATCAAAATTGCTAAATTTGGCAAAATTTCAACGGAAAAGCTATAATTAGTCCAAACATGTTACTTGGCTTCTACCTGAAATTGGGTTTCTTAAAACACATTCTGACGTCTATTTGTAAGTGTGTATTTGTAAGATCAATCCAAGACACCAATATATATGAATCCACCAATGGGACAAAAGAATTGCGCTGTGTTGGTTTTTACGTGCACACCAAAGAGAACTCCTTAAGTGAATTCGTTAATTTGAAAATTGGGTTTAGATGACTTGTTACAATGTTAGGTTTACGTCTACAAATTTAAGATTAATTAATTGTAAGTTCTAACATTTCTATCAATCCAGATAGGATGCAAGATTTGGATTGGATTTGGATTTTGTGCAAACCTTATTGGTTTATAATTGTAAGTTGGATTGGGTGATTGGATTGTAGTCAACCAAGTTCTTGATTTATGATTCAGGTACTCCGAAATCCATTCGAAACACCTAAGGTAATGTAATTTTTGAAAAATTGTTATATTCTTTCTAGTCGATTCAGATTTGGCAAAAAATTGGGTTGGATCGATTTCTACATTTGATTTCTCTTTCCTTCTTCTTTAGATTCATTCAATTATTGATTCAAGCAAATACAAAACAAACCAGAAAGCGTAACATGAAATTTTGTAAGAAGAAAAAAGGGCAAATCTGAATTTTACTTAGTCTAGTTTGGGTATAAAAATTAGGGTAGTTTGTGATTTCTGAATCAAGCAATTAGAAACGAATTAAGAACAAAATGTGGCCAATTTATAACCAACCTGATCTGAAATGATCGCCAAAAATTGGGTTTGATTGCTTTTCCTAATTTTTGATTTTTAATTTGTGGAGAATTTGAAGACTTAACTGGGAGGTTTGTTTATTTTTTATATAGTTATTTTTATCCAGCAGGCCAAGACAAACCCATAATTGTTGTTTTTGTCAAAAAAATTCAAAAAATTAAATTTTCTCTAGTGCACAATTTAATTTGTGAAAATTTTCCTTTGTGCGATTGTTCCCTGCCAACCCAAAGCGCCGCCACTGATTATTTTCACCGCCAAATATTTCCAACGTTACCTACGATTGGGTAACTAATTGGACAATATCGACCTATAAGATATGAACGCTACCACCACGAGGTAATAAAAAAAGAAAGGGATACCCAATCACTTAAAACTTAAAGTATCCTTGCGGCGGAGAAGAAAAAACGGCCTACTGCGATAAGCGATAACGACGCCGACAGCCGAACGAACGACGGTGACGAAAAACAAAAAAAAATGTGAGGCGATTAGCCCAAAATCTCACAAAAAAACAAATTGTTTTGCAGTTGGTGCACAAACAGAAATATTCACGATGTGACGAATACGTTTTGTTTCAACCAATTATGTCAGTGTTTTGTTTTGAGTTTGTTATGGCGATTTAATTGTGGTGTTTGTTTTATCACTGTGTGAAAAAATTCCTTAAAAATGGTCACGTGATCAGTGTTACAGTAGAAAAGGATACGATGACCAAAAGAATTGAATAACGTGGTGTTGTGCATTGTGTTCATCACTGGCAAATGGGGATGCCTATTTCGGAGATTAGAGTCCGATAAAAATCAATAAAGAAAATGATTAATGAGAGAAAGAATTCCAAAACTGGAAAGAAATTTCTTCAAAAAGTTTTCAAAAAATCGCCATTATTCGAAAAATAATTGTAAAAAATGTCGTCGAATTTTAAATAATTGTTGACAAATTAAACAGGTTTAAATTGTTTTAAAACAGGTTTAATAGGTATAAACAGGTTTAAGAGGTATAAACAGGTTTAATAGGTATAAACAGGTTTAATAGGTATAAAGAGGTTTAACAGGTTTATAAACAGGATTAACAGATTCATACAGGTTTAAAGTGTTTATAAACTAATTTAAAAGGCACGTTTTTGTTTATAAACAAGACTAATATAATTGGTATATGTATTTATAAACAGCTTTATACAGGTTTTATGATTTTAAAGAGATTGTATTATATTTGTAATAAATAATAATCATTTTATAGACAGGTAAGTATAAACGAATTTATCAGGAATAACTCGCTTTAGTAGAACTTAGACATGAAGAAGTTGAAACTTCACAGAGTAGTGAAATAGATACAGTGTGGTGATAAAGTTTGGAACAAAATTCATAAAAGCGTTTTATAATGTTTTTAAGAAAATCGCTCGGACAGGTCAATTTTTGTTTTTAAAATGCCGTCTTTTGACGTTATTTTTTTTGGAATGAAGTCATTTGTTTTTGCACAATGACGTCATCATAATTTTTTTTTTAAATGACAACCCCCACTTTTTTCGTCTGTTTTTAATAGACATTCTTACTACTTAAACGGTGATGTAAAAAAATTGGTACCTCACATAACAATTTTTTTGAATAAATGACACATTTACTTTAGATCGTCAGTGGTTATAATTTAGTAAAAATAATAATCGTAAACATTCTAAATTAAAGCAAATAACAGTAATTTATGTATCTAAGACGAACAGTGAAGCTTTAAGGTGCAATGACGTTATTATCGATTTTTTTAAATGACACCTCTTATTTTTTTCTTTTACTTTTGATAGATCTCCTTGATGTTTAAGTGGTGATTACCGAATTAATTCTTTACACAAGAACTTTTATGAAAAAAATAAAATTTTTTCTTCAAAAAATTAAAATTTTTGTTTAAAAGAAAAAAATTAAATGTGTCATTTATTCAAAAAAATTGCTATGTAAGGTACCAATTGTTTTACGTCACCGTTTAAGTAATAAGAAGGTCTAAAAAACAGAAAAAAAGTAGGGGTTGTCATTAAAAAAAAAAAAAATATGATGACGTCATTGTGCAAAAACAAATGACGTCATTCCAAAAAAATTAACGTCAGAAGACGTCATTTCAAAAACAAAAATTGACCTGTCCGAACGATTTTCTTAAAATCATTATAGAACGCTTTTATGAATTTTGTTCCAAACTTTATCACCAGACTGTATATACATATACATAAATGTCAGTGAGGGCGTTAAACGAAAAAGGTGTTGGAGTGTCATATCTACTTACATGTCTGGATTTTCAGTTCAGTTTATACAAATAAATAATTATTGATAGCCTCGATATATTTTTTTATTCTACATTTTAATTTCAGCTCTAAAACAGTTCTAAATGGTGCCATACTTCCTCTACATTCGAAGAAAAATATATTAAAATTCGTACGTATAACGGGCTAATAATGCATATACGTTTAGAACTCGGCATGCAGCTATCGCCCAAAAAAGTATTTCAAGTGTTTCAAGATCTATACAAGAACAGGGGGGAAAGTGACAGTTAAACGCATGCTATGTTCTTCAAAATCGATCAAAAATATTTCTTATTTAAATTAATTTCGTTAAAATTTTGTTCTTTACGACGGAAATTTTTCACGAAAAATCGTTTGAAAATTCAAGGAGTTGTTGAAATGGGTGTTTTTATTTACGAAAAAAATGGAATTGGTGTGAATTTAATGTTGGCATTTTTTTCGGTTAGATTTGATTTGCGTTCATTTTGAATGTTTCGTCCTTTAATACTCGTCAGTTTTTACGAAAACTTTGTATAAAATTGTTCAAATTGTCAATAATACATAAAAATTAAACATTAAAAATAAACAAACAAAAATACTTAATTTTATGCTGTACTTAAGGGGGAATTCTTTAAGGATAATTACTCAGCTACTTACTAGGGATGCCAGAGACTAGCTTGAGAGGTCTAAGCACTCGAATAGCGCGCAAGGTGCGCAGGTCCACAGCTATTATCTCCTGAGGGAACATCGTTAGAAACCTGCAAAATACTAGCCTCTAGCTCTACTTCAATCACTAGGTCGCTAATCTATCAACTAATAGAAATATCATATAGAACAAGTGTAAACAAAATACATTTTCCTGGTGGATTATTTGTTCGGCTTCGCAAAAAAAAACGACCCGTTAGGGGCGGCGAGCGTTGTGTGTGTATGTTAGTATCGCATACCGCACCGTTTTGAACAATTCGAATTTTTGAACTCTTTCAACAATGCTCGAGTACCACAGATATGTCTTAAACCAATATATTAACATCATCAGCACGTGTCAATAGTACGAATGGGGCGAGTGTATTTTCGGTTCAGTACACTCAAATTACCTTTATTGATTTTACCCATACATAAGGAAAAGTACATAACAGACTTTATTGTAGTTTGGTCGCTTTTGTTCTCCGCGGATGCACGTTTCGTTATAATTTCAGATAATGTAGTTTCATTTGCGACGCGACGTTTTAATTTTTAATTATTCGATTCCACAAACGACTCGTCTCGGATTCCCATCATAAACCAAATTTTGTTTCCATAAAAAAACGTTTGATATAAAATTCAAAAAAATCACTAACTTAGCACACAATGTGTCCGAATTTGGTCAAATAGGACGAAAAACATTTATATACAGATTGTTTAAATATACAAGGGGCCACAGCTCAATAACCAAAAACATTCTAAATCGCATTAGCATATTTGCTTGAAGTACACTTCATTGGCTATAAAATGGGCCCAAGTTTGAACAAATCGGGTGAAAATTAACCGAGATACGGAGTGTCAAAGGAAAATGTTGCATTTCGATTTTCGAAGAGAAAAAAAATCATAACTCGGAACTCCTACTTCCGAAAGTTTTACGTAAGATTTTTTGTTCAACTCGGCTAGAGCTACAACATTGTTTTTTTTAATAGATCAATTTTTTGCCCCCCCCCCTTCACTTGGTAACATATCACGCGAAGGGACATAAATCGTTAAATTATGGAAAAAATATCAAATATGTTTAGAAAGAGGACTTCACTAGCTACAATATGAGTTTAAATTCGACCAAATCGGAAAGAAAATATAAATATACAGGATGCTCAAAATTGAAAACGGCCGTAGTATAATAATCAACAATTTTGAAAATTAACTGTCCATATCAATATAAAGTACGGCTCATTAGATACAAAACGAGGCTAAGTTTGAACAAATCGGTCAAAAATTAACCAAGAAACGGGGCGTCAAAGAAAACTCTGCATTTCGATCTCCGGAAGGAAAAAAGTCATAACTAGGAAGCCCTATTTCCGATCGAAAAATTTACAAAAGGTTGTTAAACTCGGCGGAAACTACAACATAGTTTTTTTAATAGATCATTTTTTGCCCCCCCCCCCCCCCCCAAACTTGCTGACATACATGCGAATGCACAAAACTTTGAAACCGTTAAATTATGGAAAAAATATCTTATGTATTTAAAAAGAGGACTCCAGTTGCTACAAAATGAGTCTAAATTGGACCAAATCGAAGAGAAAATAAAAATATACAGGGTGCTCAAAAATGCAAACTGCCGTAGTACAATAATCAACAATTTTGAAAATTAGCTGTCCATATCAATATAAAGTACAGCTCATTGGCTACAAAACGAGGCCAAGTTTGAATAAATCGGTCAAAAATTAACCAAGATACGGGGGGTCAAAGAAAACACTGCATTTCGATCTCCGAAGAGAAAACGGAGAAATCGGAAACTTACCATCGAAACATTTATAGGGTTTTTGTTTAGTTGTTCAGTTCGTGGAAAGCTACAAAACAATTTTTTTAAATTGGAAATTTGCCCCCCCCCTCATCCTTGCATCATGTAACGCATTATTGTACTTAACTCCAAAACCGTTAAATTTTGTAAATAGATAAATTTGGAAAGAGGATATCAGTAGCCACAAAATGAATGCAAATTCGACCAAATCAAATATACAGGCTGTTCGAAAGTGCAAACGGCCGTAGCAAAAAATTAGCTAAACTTTGTCAAATTATTTGTCCTTGTGAGTATAAAGTACTGATTGGCTACAAAATGAGGTCAAGTTCGAACAAATAGGATAAAAATTAACCAAGCTACGGGGCGTCAAAAAAAAAATAAACATTTCGATCTCCATAGTTACACTTCCGATCGAAAAATAAAAAAGGGATATTTTTCAGTTCGTTGCGAGCTACAAAACTCTTATATTTTTTTAAATCGGAAATTTGCCCCCCCCCCCACGCCTTGTATTATATCACGCGAAAAATGATATTGCTACAAAGTAGTAAGAGGTCTGTTTGAAATTAGATTTTTGCTCAGAAAATTTTCGCTACAAACGAGAATCAATTTAAAGAAAATGTATCCGTTTACATAAAAAACAAATGACGTAATTTCGATTTTTGATCTCAAAAAAGTCAATAATTTTGCTACAAGCTCGATGAAGAAACAATAGAATCAGATTAATTGACGCATACGCTCGACTTGCTCACTCACAAGTCTCACAACATTCTTAGACTAATGTTAATTTTTGGACCAGTTCTCGTCAGTAAGGCTCCTGTGAGTGAGTTTGTCGATCTTAGCCAACCACAAGTCGGCAGTTGTTGCTTAAACCAAATGCACAGCGCCACCTGTCGGTGGTGAGCACAACCATTGATAATTCGTAATTCGACAGATGGCGCTGTGCATTTAAGAGACATCATATTTTTGATCAGAAAATACTTACATATTTAACTAGAAATCTGATACAAACAAAATAAATTTGTCTGAAGATGAAATGTTTAAAATCAGATTTTGTTCAGAAAAGTATTGTGTGAGTCATAAAGGAAATATTGCATTAAAAAATTACTTTATTGTGTTTGATCAGAAAAATTCTGAAATGTGCTATGAATTAATTTCGATGTAAACTAGATGTGATTTTTGCTCTCAGAAAAAGGTTAAATTTTGCACGAAACGACGTTCAATTTGAAACGAAAATACATTTAAGGCGAAATGTTGATTTTTTCGGATTTTTTCACATATAATTTTTAATTTGGTGTTTTCCTTACAAATTGATACAAAACGTTTCCGATGAAAAAAATATGCAGTTAAAGATTTTAATCTCATTTTTGACGTCAGAAAAAAAAGATATCTTTCACATAAGAAAAAATCAACTTGGCAAGATGTTTCGATCTGACTTCTTCATATTCCACCTGTATATTAAATGTGTTGTGTGTTTTGTGGTATATACGACGTTTTGTACAACAAAATAAATAATTTTTCCGTATGAACATCTCGAATCAATTAAACAAGTATGTCATGTGTAATTAATAAAAATAAGAAATAATTCTAAGGGAACTTATTCGAGACTATTAACACGTGCTGTATTTCTATGTCTACAAAGAAAATAAAATGCATTCGAGCACTGTCTACGTACAAAAACATGCATAGTCGACCCAATTAATAATAATAATAATAATAATAATGACAACTGCTGAAAATGACACCCACTAAATGTCTAATAAGAGTTCAACAACTCTAACTGTTTAGCCTACGGTAGGTCATAAAAGAAATCTCTATAGATCTATTCAATCTAAATCGGATCTATTTTATAAGTTCTATGATCTGCGCTACTGCGGACCGCAACTGCAAGAGCTAGACAGAAACAGAGAGTGTGCGGGATCGTCGCCCTTACTTGGGATCCTGGACACCAGCTTGAGGGGTCGCAATACGCGAAAGGACCGCAACATCCGCAGATCAACGTCAACGTTCGCCTCAGCGAAAATTGTCATAGACCTAACAAGATTACACACTGACGTAATTTTCGAAGAAAAAAAAATTGCAATAAATCAACAAAACGCAAACCTAAACCTATAAACGAACTTAAAACTAAATGAACTTAAAACAGGTTCGGAACTTACCCTGTGAGCACAACAAAGAAATCCATAATGTTCCAAATGTTTCTAAGATACGAATTCCTGTGCAAAACAAAACCTAACGCTAAAATCTTCAACGAAGCTTCAACACAGAAAATTCCTAGAAAGTATGCCTCTGTTTTTTCCTGCAAAGAAAAAAATTAATTTTTAATTTTTTGTTGTGTGTTAAAACTTACTAATTTTTGTGCCAGCACGGTCTTATCATGATTGGGCAGGTGTTCTTCCAGTGCCAGCACCACGCAATTGGCTATGATTGTCAAAAGCACGGCATACTCAAATGGAGTAAGCATAGTTAAGGAGTTTTTTTTTTCGAGTTAAACATAAGCGTCTTGCACGAAAATTGTAAGAAAACGTTGAAAGAAAAAATGAGAAAAAAGTTGCGTTGGAAATGATGATATACTGATCATCAATGTCATTAAATTGCTGATAATCATAAAAAAATAGAAAGGAAAGTAGAAGAAAACAAAAATCAATGAGTAGAAAAAAGATATTCCTCAATGACGAAACGAGAAAAAATTCGAGAAACACTAAGAAATTAATATTTTAATTTTTTAAATTTAAAATTTTTTTAAATTAATTAATACGAAGTTTAAAAGAAATCCCAGAAGGAAATCATAAGGATTCAAACATTTGACGCAAGAAAACTCATCGATGAAGCCAAAGAGAAAAACCTCATCCAAAATCCAACCCCATTATGAAATCCAATAAGAAGGACCTCACAAAATTCATTAAGACAAAGATATGATGAATGAATACCAAGAAAAGATTTAGAATTTCATGAATCAATCACAGAAAAATATAACTAGTAACGAAATCAAAAAAGAAGAAGAGAAAAACTCAACAAAATGATATGGAAAAAGGAAAAATATTGGGAAATTTGTCCCAAGCTTTGAATGTCATCTTGTCAAAATAATGCCAAGGAATATATATTTTCCTAAAATCATTTTATTTGTAAAAAAAAGAAGCATAAGAAAATGAGAAGAAACATCAATAATAAAAAAATAGAGAAATTTTATGTTGAAACGTTTTTGAAACGAAACAATTTCACTGTTTTTTTCACGGTTTTTAAACCGTTTAAAATTTCGTTTTCCATATTTCCAATTAACTTTCATGTTAATTTTGCATTTATTTTTTTCAAATTTAATTTCCAAAAAAATTTAATTATTTTTTTTAAAATTTTGGATTTGCTTTCTGATTAATTTTAAATTTGTGATTTTTTAAAAAATTTTATCGTTTTCTGT
The DNA here is from genome assembly GCA_018397195.1 of Lethrus apterus. NCBI lineage: Eukaryota > Metazoa > Arthropoda > Insecta > Coleoptera > Geotrupidae > Lethrus > Lethrus apterus. The sequence goes on along the minus strand of JAFFZR010022280.1, from coordinate 2,531 downwards.
GCAAGAATTGAACGACAATTGAAACATGTAAAGGATATGGCCACTCGATGATGAAGCGCGTGTATCTACGGATGGGGTTCTCCTCGGAGAACAGGAACAACGAGGTGGGCCCCTGGCCGCCCGCCGCGCTCGCGCCCCCCATTCTATCAGCTGCGCCCGCCCCCGCCTGCTGCTGTACAGCCTGAGCCGCCGCCTCCTGCGCTGCGGCCAACCTGT
>JAFFZR010022279.1:0-13044 GCA_018397195.1 Lethrus apterus | reverse complement strand
ATCTTGTTTTCTACACTATTTTCAACGTAACCTTCAGCTGTACTTGAAGACTTCCAGCCTCCGTGCCTTTTTAGTCCAAGCAGGTCTTCACCTGCATTAGCTAACAATGTAGCAGAACTTCGCCGAAACGAGTGCCCCGTGTAACTAGCATTTTTCAATTTCAAATTTTCAGCGATTTTACTTGGACAAATTCCAATTGTACCTTTCCCAATTACTTGATTTGTACATTTCCCATTACGATAATTTAAGAAGAAATGAGACGATGTTGCATTTCTCGAACGAAGGTTTTTATATTTGTTCGAACGATCGCTGAATATGTGTCTTCGTTTGAGGAACTTTTACAATGATGAAGCCATCACGTTCCTCAATGTCTTCAATGCTCATATTGTACAGCTCCTGTCGTCTTAATGCACCAGCTATACCATATATCATTCCCATCTAGAGAAAAACAAAACAATATTTATCTGACGTACAAAAGTAAAGTAAATTTATCTTATGCGCAAGAAATTTTTCGTCTGGTGCTTCAAGTAAAAACTTTGTAAATTCTTCTTTGGTAAAAACACTGGCCTTTTTCGGTCGATATCCCACATTTTTCTTCTTTAAGAAAGTAATTAACGTAAAAAATGTCGATATATCAGTAACCTCCTGAAGCTTTCAGTACCTCATTTCCTCTTACAAAGTACGCCAGCAAAGATTTTTCACAAATAGTTGTACTTTTCCCAGTGCACCAGTCTTTGAAACTTTGATAGGTATTTTCGTACCGGTCTCTCGATTTCTCCGGAATGAGAGCCGAACATCCCACATTCAAAGCTTCTTCGACTTGGCTTTCAATTTCACTCATTTTCACTAGTTTTAAATGTTGATTGTAAAATTTTACAAAAAACTGTAATGGCTGCAGTTATTTACAAATTGCTATAGAAACGTAAAAACAACTTGGCATTACGGCAACGTGATATGGATATGGAAACTTACATATACCTATGTTTATCTCCCTATGAATCTGTATGAGATATTTAAATGCTCTTACTAACTCAATCGCGCAAAAAACGTCATAAGTATCACGAACGGGATACCGTTCTCAGACAATAATTGGAGTTGTCGCTTCGCTCCTCCTCCAAACAATTGTCTTCGAACGGTAAACATCCCTTACCGTTCTTGATACTTAATATACTATTACAGCGTCGTTTCACTTTCATCTTGTTATAACAGGAAAGTTTTGTACACTTAGTTGATGAAGATAAAGAAAGGAATGCAAAATGGGAGAAAACCTAGTAAATTTGTGATGTTATCACAGAGAAAATGAAAAGTGATAGTTTTGGATGGACTGTAGATAAGTGTAAATGAAATAGGGTAGAAAAACCAGTCGTCTCACCCATTTTTAGTGATGAGACTGATGAGTTTTACGAAAATTATTAAACAAGTGACATCTGCTACACTGAATTGTTAAAAATGTGCGTCTTCATTTCCCAGTAATATTGAAAAGGAAGGAAGCCTTTTAACTTTAATATTATTCGAGTAAAGGCAGTTCAAGGAAGAGATACAAAAAGAATTCAATTATACAAAAATCATATATAAATACAATCTAAAAAAAAGAAAAAAAATGATAATAATCTTCAATACACACTTCCCGATGTACATTACATTACATTTAAATTTGAAAATAAGTATAAAGCGACATTTGTGTCGGAGATGTGGTCACTGTGTCGCCACAATAGACATTCTGACATCCTAATGATTAATTGTTAAACATCTCCCTATATTGCCAATGACGTATTGTTCGTGCCTTGCTGATATATTAGGTCGGTTGCTAGATTATATGTCAAATGTGCTCGCCACAACAAACTATCGCAATGCCGATCAATGCCATGACACCTTTAAGTGTATATTTTCAAAACGATTCTAGTTACTTTTTATGATTTGAAATGTCACTAAAGTTTTAAAAATTCCGATTTTTACAATGTAGCAACTAGTTCCACTGATAGTATGTAAAATTATAAAAAAGTTAAATAGGCAATTTATCGTTCGCGAAAATATAACCATATTTCAGTCGGATTGCTGGGACCAGGAAGCGGACAAAACGAGAGTAAGGAGGTGGTGGAGAACTATGAGTGAGGAGAACGATTGAAAACTCTGAAAACAATGAAGGATCAAATGGAACCAAATGGAAGAAACAACGATTATTAAAGATTGAGATGTACGTTTAAGGTTATATGTTAATGCCAAATAATAAACAGTTTCACAATAATTTATTTATACTGTTAGTTTTTTCTACTTTGAGAAATAATACACATTTTGCATTCGAAATAAAAAAAAATTTCGTGAAAAAAGTATAATTTTAGATACAATAATCTTTCAGTCTTTCAAAGTTCATAAATATTTGTTTCAATCGCACAATACGTTTCGGCAAACCCAATTTTATAAATACCATTACTATGATTTAAAACAACGTATACATCTTACCTTTTCTATGATACAAACTAAATCAATAATGCTGCCGACATCAACGTGATGCTCTCCGGTTCCAGTTCCTTGAATCGTTGCCTCCGGTACAACAATCTGTAGATTTACGAAATGCGAAACCAATCCCGTGTTACTCGAAATCTGAAACAAAAAAATCTTAAGTAACATTTATTTTATATTTAGAATGTTGTAATTTCAGATCACTGATTAAAATTTGCCAATTCCATCAATGTAAGAAAATTGAGGCAAATTCAGGATTATAGGCGTCTTGAAACTTATATCCACGTCGAAGTTATGAATGTGACTTTGCACTCATAAGCCCTCTAGATTACGTGGATTTTTGGTATTACCGATAAGACTTTATCTTACGTCAGGATTATCCTTTGAACTAATGGCTTTCGATGCTTTAGTCCATTTCGAAGAATCTATCATATTTATCCAATCTGACTTATTGCATTTATTATTTTTATATCTTGCTTGAAGTTAAATAATAAAATTTAAATTTGCACTCGCTGAATTTGGCGACTGATCAATTTGAGTAATCGGTGATTGTTTGAAAAATAATTTGTTTTGAAAACGATGACTTAAAGTTATTTATCTGGAAATAAATTAAAATGACAACATAAAAATATCTACTTAAAAATATCTTTTACAGTTTACTTATCAGTTAATCAAAGTATATTATTACAAAAATTTATTGCAATTTTTGCAATAAATTTAATTACAAATCTAATACGTTAGGAGACGTCAAACGAATTACATCGATATATTTATAATTTTCGCGGCCCGAAGTAGCTTTACGTTCTCGAGACGTAAATTCGATATAAAGTAAATTAAAAACTCGAACAGTTTACAGGACTTGAAGCTTGGTGGAATCCCACGCATCCGCTTCATATAAAATATGTAACAAACTCGAACTCGAGCGAAAGAATTGTCTGGTAAGTCGCATGCAAGCAAGCACTGTCTACAACAACTCGTTTGGGAAATCAGGGGAATCTCAAGTTTTTCCGAGCAAATTCAATTACGAAGAGTTTTAGCGAATTCAGGTGAATAAGGTCGGAGCTCATTTTCTAATTTCGGTTAAGAACTAATCATCATTATTAGGGATCGTTTTTTGTTTTTCTTTGTTGGGTTGACGATGGGAAAAATACGTCGGGCACGTATAAAGATACAGTTAGAAATTTTATTATTAATATTTTTTTTTTTACCGAATGTGTGTTTCATATTTCATAACTTTGCTCATTTTTTAGCAAAAGTTAACTATTTTTTTTTTTAAATTTAAAACAAAAAGAATTTTATTATCATATTTTTTTGTTTGATTCATAATTAAATAAAGAATTTAAACGTCGTTGGTTATTTCTTCAAACTTATTTTAACAAATATATCAATTTAGATCACAAAATTGATTATACGTTCGACGTAATCCATTTTAAAGTGCATAAATCATTACGGACGTGCATCGTTTGTTTTCCTCTCCGATATTCCACTACGTTGTTTTAAATAGATAACTTTGAAATAATGATATCATTGATTTTACTGGACTTTTTAAAAAAATGTATACTGGTCGTTTGAGACTTGGTTAATACATAGGATTTCTATACACCAAACTAACGAATATCAAGATAAATTTAATAAAAGCGAGTCGGATCGAAAATTAAATTAACTATAACATGTAATTGGAAATTGTAATAAAGCGAACAGCAGAAGAACATGACCAGACTCTTGAGTAATATTTTTTGATGAATCGGACACAGTATTAACGGAGAAGTATTTAATGACGTCGTTTAAGAAAATACATAAAAATGACTGGAACGAATGTGTGTTGAATATGCTTTGAGTGTGATACATAAAAAAGAAATTACTTCTGCATTTACGCTACATATTTCACTCTTAATCCGGGAAAGTCGGACTTGATACCTTAAAGTAAGATAAAAAGCTTTCGATCTTTAAGTGCTCATGAGACAGAAAAGAGTATACACATGTTGAAATACAGTGTGTGGTGATAAAGTTTGGAACAAAATTCATAAAAGCGTTCTATACTGTTCTTAAGAAAATCGCTCGGACAGGTCAATTTTTGTTTTTGAAATGCCGTCTTCTGACGTTAATTTTTTTGAAATGACGTCATTTGTTTTTGCACAATGACGTCATCATAATTTTTTTTAAATGACAACCCCCACTTTTTTCTTCTGTTTTTAATAGACCTTCTTAGTACTTAAACGGTGATTTAAAAAAATTGGTACCTTACATAACAATTTTTTTGAATAAATGACACATTTCAATTTTTTCTTTTAAACAAAAATTTTAATTTTTTGAAGAAAAAATGTTATTTTTTTCAGAAAAGAATTAATTCGGTAATTACCACTTAAACATCAAGGAGGTCTATCAAAAGCAAAGGAAAAAAATAAGAGGTGTCATTTAAAAAAATCGATAATGACATCATTGCACCTTAAAGCTTCACTCTTCGTCTTAGATACATAAATTACTGTTATTTGCTTTAATTTAGAATGTTTACGATTATTATTTTTACTAAATTATAACCAATGACGATCTGAAGTAAATGTGTCATTTATTCAAAAAAATTGTTATGTGAGGTACCAATTTTTTTACATCACCGTTTAAGTAGTAAGAAGGTCTATTAAAAACAGAAGAAAAAAGTGGGGGTTGTCATTTAAAAAAGTTTATGATGACGTCATTGTGCAAAAACAAATTACGTCATTCCAAAAAAATTAACGTCAGAAGACGGCATTTTAAAAACAAAAATTGACCTGTCCGAGCGATTTTCTTAAAAACATTATAAAACGCTTTTATGAATTTTGTTCCAAACTTTATCACCACACTGTATATAATTTTGTCTACAGAACAAAACTGTGCTCGATTAACATCTTCCAAAAATTCTGATTCATCACCCGAATCCAGAATTTCTTGGAAATAGTTTACATAACGTTGATTTAAACTGTGCAATTTTTATCGTAACCTAACGATACATCTCTGACAAGATTGCGAAACAGACTCCTATAAACGACCCATACGCGTGCGATTTTTCTAAACATTGAGATTAACACAGAGATTTATTTACGCGCGTGTTAAATATCCCAAAAGTCATCGTTTCTATAAACAACGTTTTTCGAAGTTCGAATGTCAATGTTTTTAACTTCAAATTCAAATTCAACGAGAAAAAGTTCCACTGATCATAAAATTATAGAGCTCCCTGCAATAAAATTCTAAAACATTTTTTAAATCCTCGATGGCGAATTAATCGATCTAGTTTATTACAAATTCTGCACACTTTCGATGACGAAGGGAGACGCGCACATGAAAAGAACACCTCAAGTTGAAAGAACTTATCGGGACTGAAGGGAATAATTTTTATTTGAAATACCGTATATTTACTCAGTTCTTTCGTATTAAAGCTTCTTCTCTATGGATTCATTAAATCAAAAAGCTTTAAAACACATATTTTAATTACGATGTAAAATTATTTTAAATCACGAACAAACCGTTGCATATTGATTTTTCTTCCTTTTTTTTTTTAATGTTCAAATCGACTAGACTGTGTACACGCCATAAATTCGATTACTCTACTTTCTACGGCCTTGTGATGTAAGCATACTTTCATGTAGTTTGCATTCCACTCTACTGGAGATTAGAGAATGTAATTTGTTACAGCGCGAGCGTATCAAACACTTTCGTATTCGTTTTCTTGTTATGTTGTGTAACAATTACTTGCAAATTTTAAGTTATCTATGCTGACTGAGTTTGCACTTATTCATGAAATTCATGCACAAGTAAATAAGTAAAAAAATAGTTAGTCAAATTTACAATCCGTAAACTACAATCATTATTGTACGAATTATTGATTTGCACAGCCATAAACTTTCTAACATGTAACGTATATAACAGAATACGGCGAATATATTAAATTTCATTCCCTTTGGCAGTTGCCGGACCGTTTGTCCGACGTACTTATGTGCATGAAACTGATGAAACACTCGAAGGATATTTCATATCCGGTCCACAATATTAGAACCACTGCGAGTTTAAATTAGATGCATCATCCATCGTTATATTAAATGTATAACGAAACACACACGAAACACGAACACGAAGAACTTTGGTCCCATAAGAGTTCGTATCGTACAATATAAATTGAAAACTTCGACGTTGGATTATTTGATTGTTGAATACTTACTTGTTTCGTGGCTAGCGAAGAGCTGCGAAGCTTTTAACAATAAATGGAATTTACGAATTTATATGTTTGGTTTTATTTCTATGCCTCATATTTACATTCTCATCCTCATCGAACTTTTAACATGGCTCCAAATATGCTGCTTAAAGTCAGCTACATTTGCAAAAATTTAATTGTCATATTTTCATAGTTATTTCTATTTTGAGAGGAACTTTATTATTTATTATTTTATTAAATAAATTTATGTATTCCTTTCGTTGTTTTTGTTTTATCACGTTATTAACATATTATTATTGTTTATTTATCAAGCTGCAGGGAAAAAGCTATTTTCGTATTGTATTACTATATCCATTATTTAATTTGTACTTATTGTTATTGTTAGTAATCATAAAATATTTAAACTATTTATATATTTTATGGAAATGTATGCAATTTATTTTTTTATATTATTATTTATTAATTAATAATTTATACATTTTCTGATAGATTTTCGCGTAAAATGCAAATAAATACCACAAACCATGAAAATTGTAAATTTATACTCGATTTTGTGCGGCTTTGGTTAGCAGAATTAATTAATGGATAATTATTGGTTCAAAGGTTTATTCGTAAATGCATCAATTGATTTTCAATACTTCATCAAATTTAATTTAATTTTTAAAATTACAAATTCTTAAAAAAAAAAAAAATTATACGAGGAAAAATCTTAGTAGAATTTATAGAACAACTTACATCCATTTACTGTTCTCTCCTCATTTCTACATCTGAATGAGGTTAGTATTTCCCATTCTTTCGACCTTCTAGATCCCCACAGATAATCAGCTCATTCAACCTATACAAGCTTTTTTATTTTCTATTGTCTTTTATTTTATAATACATTTGTTTCAATTGCTTTCCATCTCTCTATCTTTCCATAATTTCTTATTACGTGTTTCTACGTGCCTTCTACTTCCTTCCACCCATGCTATACAATTCTTTCGTTCTCCTGAAATCCCCCTAGCATCTTTCAACATAGTTTTGCTAAGTTTTATCAGCGCTTGTCTTCGACGCATGAACATTTGTACATTTCATCAAACTCGCTCTGCTTTTTTGATAGTCACGTTAATAACAAAGAACATCGTAATCGCAAACTGTTTAGTTACAATTAAAACATCATTTAAATTTCATTTATAAACAAATTATTTATAAAATATTGTTGGAAACCGCTATAAAAAAAAATCTCAATTCTAAATATAACGTCACTGAAGTTTAAAAATTATATTAACTTCTTATATTAAAAAGATCTAAGACTTTTTAGTAATTTTTATTTCATTATTATTTTTTTTTTTTAATGAAAGTACATAGTATTATGGTTTCCTATGTACTTTGATGCTGACACCAGACAAGCTAAGTTATATTGCCACAGGCTAAATTACAAAGGTTCGTTCCTTCATTCAATTTAATTTTGCATTGGAAATAAATATTATAAGTTAATTATAAGTTTTTACCTGAGGCAGCGATCTCAATTCCGTCTCTGCTCTTGTGATGTTTTTACTATTAGTTTGTAAAAATGTACGCTTTACAAATTAATAGTTATATATATATATATATATATATATAATCAGTAAAGCCTTTCGGGTGTAGAGGTGGCAAGTTGCCCTAACGCATTCTGCACTTCACAAATGTATTCCACTCTTGTCTTTTATGCGCAACTTTCGCTGCTTCTCCCCATGTTATTCCTCTTTGTTTTAGCACCTCTGTTATCACGCTGTTCCATGTCTTTTTCGGGCTTCCTCTCCCCCTTTTCTGCTGCGTTCTTGTCTCCCACACTCTTCTTACCGGTACAGAGCAGTGCATTCTTTGTAAGTGTCCCCACCATCCTAATTGCCTCTCTTCAATGAATTTTAACATTGGTTCTATTTTTAATTCTTCTCTGATTAAATCGTTTCTGATCCTGTCTTTCTTTGTAACCCCTTTAACTCTTCTCAAGTATTTCATTTCAAGTGCTTGTATGTTGCTTTTTTCCTGTTGTGACAATACCCATGACTCACATCCATACGTCAGTATCGGTCTATATATTGCCCTGAAGACAGTTAGCTTTGTTTGTTTTGTTATTTCTCCCTTGTTTATAAATCCCGCGCTCATAGCATAGTACACACGGTTGGCTTTTTGTATTCTGTAATTTATTTCTGCCTCTTGTGTTCCCTTCTCTTCGAGTGTGATTCCCAGGTATTTAAATTTATTAACTTGTTGTATCTCTTCTCCCTCTATCTGTATATGTATTTTTTGTTGCTGCTTTGCTATTGTTTACTTTTGTTTTCTTCTTATTTAATGTCATTCCGTTTTTAGTAAGCGCTTCACTCCATACATTTATCCGGCAACATAACATAGTTAAATAAAGACATTTCCACATTTTCACTATCCATTTCTAATACAGTCCAATTTTACATTGCTTTTATATCCCTTGTAATGTCTTCATATCCTTAACTCATTTATTGTAGTGTGTCCCAGTAGTTTCTACGATATCCGATTTATTAAAAGTTCAGCAATATACCTTTAAGTCACATTCGGCTCAGAAGATGATCATTTCACTCCAACTCCAATAGTGCAAGATAAATTACTATACTAAAAAACCTCACATCTTCGCAATAAAACTGTGTCTTAACTAAAATCTATAAGGTAAATATAGTAATTTATGCTTTTTCAGTCTTTTTGTTTGCTCAGTATTAAGAAGTAGGTTAACTGCTAATATATTTGAGTGAACTTCCAATCTGTCTAGATATCTTTTGCTGTATTCACTTGCAACTTGCCTAACTGTACTCACTTTTAGGTTTTCAGGAATTTCTCTATTGGGTATGACCCATGGGGCGTTTGTTATAATGCGCAAAGCCTTTGATTGAAATCTTTCGAGGATGTCTATATTTGAATTAGAAGCTGTACCCCACAACTGTATCCCGTACGTCCATACTGGTTTGAAGGCAACTTTATATAACAGGAGTTTATTGCTTAACGTAAGTTTGGATGATCTTCCTAAAAGCGTGTAGTGCTTTGTAAATTTTAATCCAAGTTTGTTTCTTTTATTGAAGATACGCTTTTGTCGAGATGTATCCCTAGATATTTCACATTATCAGTAGGAGGCAAGACTTCTCTCCTGCACTTAGTGAAAGTGATCTGTACTGATTTATCTTCCTTTATTTTGATCCTCCATTTTCTGGCACAGTTTTGAATTTGGTTAAGATGTTGTAGGTAGTGACCTGTAATATTGGGGTCAGAGTGTTTTACCATGAGTGCTGTATCATCAGCGATTGAAGCTGTTATAGTATGTTGGTTAGTTGGACGATCAGCTGTAAACATTAGATAGAGTAGTGGTCCAAGAACACTGCCCTGCGGTACTCCTGAAAGCACTGGAACCAATCCTGTTGTTTCCTGTTCAAATTTTACAATAAGGTATCTTTCATGCAGTAAGACTCCAATATTAAATATATTGCATACGGGATAGTTTTCTTTAGCTTATAATCCTTCGTGCCAGACCTTGTCAAAAGCCTGGCTTACATCAAGAAAAGCTGCCTCAAATGTTTGTTTGAAGATATCAACCACTCAGTACACATGTTCAATTATGCCATGTTGCTGTCTAAAACCAATCTGATGTTCTGGTAAGAAGTTATTGGATTCTCACTCGCATTATTCGTAATAGAAACAATTTTTCCAATTTTTACTCAATGTGGGGAGCAAGCTGTTAGGTCTGTATGAGGTCATTTCTTTATTCGGTTTAAGGATTAATATAACTAGTGCTACTTTCCATTGCGGTGGAAAATAGCCGAAGCGTAGAACTGCATTGAAGATCATAGTCAGGAGCACTATGCCTTTTCTTGGGAGTTCCTTGAGTAGGCGTCATGTAATCTGATCATAACCTGGGGCTTTTTTATGATGTATATTATGTTTAATAGTGCTGTTTAGTTCTTTCCCAGTAAATAACTTTGGAAGTCGTGACAATTGATGGGGGGCTTCGAGAACTTGTCTTATTTCTTTTTGTTCAATTGCTGTGCTTTGTATTCATAAAGGTTGAAATACTTCACCGAGATGTTGGCCGAATCTATTAGCTTTCTCTAGATTAGTGCGGGCCCATGCGACTTTTGGTGGCCTTACATAGTGAGTAGTCCGTATCTGCCGTGTTTGAGAGATTTTCCAAATATTCATTAAGAGATTCGTTCTTTAGTTGTCTAATAGCGTTTTCAATAAACTGTAGTGCGCGGATTTTTATTTCGACATTTTATTTCTGTCGTAACCAATGGATAATTAAAAATAGCAATTATTCAAATTATATTATTTTCAAAAAGCATATAACTTGGATTGCTATACATTTGAACCTATAAATTATCAGTTGTCTTCAGTATTAAGATTATTTTTGTCATATTTCGAGATCATATAAATTAATAACTTGAATTTTGCTTTCTCTTCCAAATAAAGAGATTTGTATGATCCTTTGATCGTATTAATATAATTTGTACGTTAAAGAATGCACAAAATTCGCGAATTTACGATTTAAATTCCTAATTTGAGACTTTCCGGTCATAAAGTATCATTAATATTACTGTATATAAGCCTCGTTCCCGACTTTCCTGCAACTTCAGTTTCGAGAAGGTATTATTTGGGATTACGGTGCGTTTGCGAGAACGAAATAAAAAGCATTAATGCGAATTTCATTCGCCTTTTGATTTTCATATACGCCTACGATAAATAATATAATTGCACTTGCCTCGCGCGGCCTACGTCTTTCAAAATTTCGAAATGTGAACGCCCTGCCGACATTATAAATGTAATTTAATGAATTGAGAACAATATATTAATCAATGTCACTCGGCTGCCGCAATAAGTAATACCGAACCTATTAAACGATGTACTCTACTCTCTTTGAAACTCGTCGCAATGTATCCTGAACTTCTTGCAAACAATGCATAATGAATGGAAAGTTCACCAGAGCATTTATCATTATATTTAAAAAGGATCCTTAAATGGAAAATGACACCCAGTTTTTACATATGGTGTTTACATCTGAAAATAACTTAATTTGCATTAGAAATGGTAGCCGAATATTTCATGAATCCTTTCCGCATGTTATGTTAAAAGAATATTCGAATTGATTAACACAGTACCCTAATACTTGTTCCATATGATTTAAATACTTGACAGTGAAATTAGCGCCATAAATTTCACATAAGCTGACGAATGTATTATAACGAATATTCCACTACTGCATATACAGGATGTTCAAAGTTATCTGCGCACTATTGCTATTTTCGTTATTTTTGGAGCTACAGAGTCGGTTAAATTAGCAAAGATGCAGTGATTTTTCCGCTGATTACAACGGTCCACACAAAAAAACAATTGCGCATCACATTTCAGAGCCAACTCAGACAATTAGATTTTTTTAAATGGAACTCGTTGTATATTTATGTAGCAGCCGGTAGAAAATGAAATTTTTCAGGGAGTTGCTTTTAGGTTATTTTTGGATTATTTGTTCGAGGATAATTTTCGGAAAAAAGCTTCATTTCGAAGATAGAGGGCGATAATAATTCGAAAACACCCAGTAGATTTCATATTTTCAAATAATGCATCTTTCCAAAAAGCGTTCTAGGACAAAAATCTTAAAATAAATAAAATTATTCTGAAATATACAGCGTGTTCAGTTTTGCCTGTGCGTTATACAACTTTGTTATTTTAAATGGAACAACCTGTATATCGTCGCATTTTCAGATTCCCCGGAACAAAATAGGGAAAGTTTATTCTACAGACGCCATGCTAAAATTGAGCGGTTTTCGAGATATTCCACTTTTAGTTAAAAATAAATTAATTTAGGTAGTTCTCTTTAAAAATTAATAATGTTTTTATTAACGATGATTTTGTAACGATTCTTTGGCATAATGGTAACAATGGTTCAAGTTAAACAGTCAATACCACATATCCTCGTGATATTATACAGGTTGTTTCAAAATTGAAAATGAATTGTAGCATCTTTAAAAGGCTAAAACTCGTTTATTTTTCAAATGGAACATTCTGTATATTTTTATGCCATTTGATCAAGTTTTAAGTTCTTTTGCGAACGCGTATAACATTCCCTATATATATATATAACAGCTCTACAAGCCTGAAGGCTCTTGGCTTAAAGTTTCTTTATTGTCTTCCTCCATTTTTCCCTGCTAACTGCTAGGGCTGTCCAGTCTTCAACACCCATTTTCCTTAGGTCTTCTTTAACTGCCTCTAGCCACTTTTTCTTCGGTCGGCCCCTTCTTTTCTTTGCTCCCTCTCCTCCCATCATGGATTTCCTTACCATCCTGTCCTGCGGCATTCTGTATACATGTCCTAACCATCTTGCTCTATTCTGTTTTATAACACGCGTAATACTTGGATGATTATACCCT
>JAFFZR010022278.1:3352-13599 GCA_018397195.1 Lethrus apterus | reverse complement strand
TTATTTGATTTTTGTCAAATTAGAATACTTAATACTATTAATATTAAATATTATTGATATGGATGATTTAAAATACATAAATTTGAAATGTATATAAATTGAATCGAAGCAAGCTTTGATATTTTAATATTCTCCAAAGCATGCAGATGGAGCCATTAAGGTTTATAGCATTTGTTAGAAAAAGTCCATTCTATCCAGTAGGTTATATTATCTATGCCGTAGACTAACGTTAGTTTCTGGGCGAATAAACCCGTCATCAGTACGGCTGCTGTGAGCGATCAATGCATATCGAGCACGCGATTTTATCGCCGGATGTTACGGCGTTCACCGTGAGGTGAAGCTGTGCATCAGTTTCAGATTTGTATTTGTGTTAGAAAATGAAACGTAATTACTGAAATGAAAAGAAATATGGAAATTTAAACAAAAATAATCTTAATTTTTTCCCTTATTTTGTACAAAAAAGTTGCATGACCATATTTTACGATGACAAAAAGAAAAAATATGTTTATTTTACGTCTATTCAACAATTGTTATAAAATATTTGTTTATTTGTAAATATATCCGGAAAAGTCATCCCGTAGCTATAAATCAAAATTATACATAGTCGTAGCTAAGTAAAGTAAGCTTTCAAATTTACACCTTTGGGGTAAAAACAATGGTCCTATATTGAAGGATGATTCATATTACTTCCATTACTAATAAAAGTCGGCAATGCATAGATAATAGACAGAGAATAAGACTGAGATCTGAATGCCCATAAAAAGGATACAAATTTTCGAAGTGATTGAAGATAGGGCTGGCGTGGCGCGCCGTTTTTGCAGTTTACGAAAACCTATTAAACATCATTATTCTAATTTCACCTTTTGAGCTTTGGATTAAATTATAATGTTGGGAGGATAATATGAAAGAAAATATATGAAGGCCATCAGCATACACCGCATATGGAGTATTGAGCAAATGAGGAAAATTATAATTACAATTAACTATACTATGTTCGTAAATTCGGAGGAGTAAATACATAAGCCAGAATTACACTGGAACAATTTTCGAACTTACCGTTAGTTGGCCACCACTGATCGTATTACTTAGACGTCCAATTCAACTTTTGTTCGGTTATTGTTAGATGCGATTTCGTGCAATTGTCTGTTAGATTTTGTGTGTTTCTCCTGTCTTTCATTATGAAAAATTAACAAAACACACACTTTCTTTTGAATATCTGCAATCACTGTTAAAGGAGAAAAATTTAATAAATTTTTAATTCCTAAACATATTTTTTTTTGTTTATTAATAACTATTTACTACTATTTACCAATAAAATAATTTGGAGAAACTAAAATCTTGTTTAAACTAAGTTTATTGAGCAATTTATATTATTAGGAAACAATAAATGACTTTTTAAATACTTTAAAACCGACACCTGTCAGCTGTCACACATGTAAACAATAAATACCGGAAATCTGGTTGCGAATACAGCAATTTACAGTGTGTAAACGTGTCTCGCAAGTAGCCAATCAGTGAGGGAATATTTAAGTAAAAATTTTAATTTACTCCTCCGAATTTACGAACGTAGTATATAATTAATTTATAAAAAAAAGTAAAAGTAGATATAATTTGCAATGTGACTATTCTTTATATATATTTTTTTTATTGGAATAATATTTAGGAAATGACAAAAATGTATTCTTACTTCACAAATAATTAAAACCTGATGATATTAAAGCTTTTAAAATCAAAATGTACTGGCTTATATTTTCTAGAATACATATAATTTAATAGATTTAGATTATTTTGGTGTAATATTTTAATCACGAAACGACGTTAATAATTTGCGTACACACAACTTAAAACAAACATATTTCCAATAATATACGAGCAGGTAAGCAGGAACCTGTAATTATCGGTTTTAATATTGGACGGCAACAGCACACCGCGACCAAACATTGAATTACACGGACCACCCACCAGAGTAAATCACTATACGATGCGATGTCCCATTACTTACATTGCGACACTAAATACACGAAATATTTTTAAAAGTCCCGGCAATAATTTAAACAGTAAAGGAATCTTAGAAAAATACAAGTTCTTTTCAGGTGTAAAATGTTCACCACGACTTACCTTTTATGTTACATTTTACATGTAAAGTAAATATTTTAGTTGTTTGCTTATTACTGTGGAGACGACTATAAAAGAAGACGAGTGTGTACACATCACTTAAACGCGGGGCGTTTTTAAATAATGAATCATGTATACCAGTTGTTTAAATCACACATTATTTTCCATGACCCCTTTTGATCTACAATGTATGTCATGCGCTAGGAAAATTAAAATTCTTTATTTGGTAAATACGTACAGCGATCGTTAAATTACATGTTTCATGTTAACTATAAGTGGTTCAAATCTACGCCAGGCGTCGTTTTCATATCAACGCTATTGTCTTAAACAAACGGACATAATAAGCACTTTGCTTAATTGATAGCGTCTTAAGATCGGGAAACAATGCCGTTGATAATTCGAGAGGTGACCGCAAGCTATCCACTCTCATTGCTGAACTTGAATTCTACTGGGATACAAGTGAAGAATCAAACTGTTGTTGGTACTAACCAACAACAGTTTACATCAAGTAAAGCAAATGTATTTTAGTATTTCGCCAAATTCGCAAACAATTTAATTATCAAGTTTCGCCCTCCCTCAAAGTTATTTAATTCAATTAATTTACATTCTTATAAACTTTGACATAATTTGTCAATAGTAATGAAGTTCCACAAACACGTAACTGGCTCTAAAAAGCACAATTTTCGTAAATACGTAAATAAAATAAATGATAAATTCCTGAAATGTAGATTGAAATTAATTGTTTATTAATATTAGTTCAGAAAGGTGTAATGGATTTTAAAGCTGTCTTGAAAACATTAACGAAATATAACCAGTTGCATAACGAAATAATGTTGTTTAAAAATTACAGCGCGTAAATGATAAGGAAACTGTATCAGTATATAGCTCTTTCCTTCTCTTTCAAGTCTTTGTTTATGTATAACTTTACTCCCGTTAGCTTATTCCTTCTCTTCATAATTTTCTCCTTATCTTCAACTCTCAACCCTCAGATATTCCATAAATATACCTTCCTCCCCTTTCTCTATTTTTTCTATGCAACTTTCTTTCTTTTCATTCCATATCCACTTTTAGTTTCTTTCAACCTATTTTTGTAATTTTTTCTCTTTCGTATTATTTTCCGCTTCTTTCTGTATCTTTTTTTATATTGTTCTTTCATTCCCTATCAAGTCGTTGTCTATGTATATTTTACCTGCCCTAAGTCTATTCTTTGCCCTGGGGTGTAAATTTCTAAAACCATTAGCTACTAAGGAGCATGTGTGATACGACATACATTTAAAAGTCACGGTTGGTGGGTCAGATATGAAGTAGGTGATACAAAATTTATTTTTCATGAATGTTGTATATTGTCGAAGAAGTTAAAAGATTTGTGGATTTAATGCAATAGCTTTGCTTTGCTTTGCATTAAATTATTTTAAAACGAAAGTAAGGAGTACATTTTTTTAGATTAATGAATAATGGCTTCCAATCTAGAGTCATGAACATGATCTAAAGTTAAAAATGTTTACTAGAAAATTAACTTATGAATCCTACTTTCTCTAAATTTGGGAGTATGTATGTCCTCGCTAACAACTCCATTAAAAATTTTGATTAACTTTTCGTACTTCAAACCTGGATTTTTTTGTAATATTTAAGTTTGTTTAAATTAAATTCTCGTATTTAATAAGGTTTTTTTTTGGTAAATTAGATTATAAGCAAATTAAAATCAGTCAGCACAATAATTAAGATTACTATCATTTGTTTAAAATATTTTACATTAAAATAAATTACACATGAATATTAAATTACGCAACGACACATATGGTTAATTTAGCCAATGAAGCGTAAAATCGCAGAACCAACCATATGGTTAAAATAAAAGTTTATTTCAAAAGCCGTTAATGTAATTACATAAACTTCGAAACAACGTGCATTTAAAATTCTTCATTGTGAAAAGAATAAGAAACAATCAGTCCAAAAAAAAATCACGTATTACATTTTAAGTTATTAGGAATTAAAATTTAATTGTAAGTTTGTTGATTGCGAATTTCGACTTGTTTGTTCAGATTAGGTTCGATTTTTTGTCCAATGCAATGGTTTGAATATTTATTTTACTTTTACATGCAAACATTCGAATATTCCTCGCATAACGTTAGGCACTTTGGTGAACTTTACCAAATATGCTTTGAGTCTTGTTTGAAAGCTTTATGCTTATCCGTAAATACGTCGCCTTTTTTATGATTGAGTAAATATTGAGCTTTTCAAGGTAGTCGAAAGAAATGAAAATCGATAAAATTAAATCCCAACGATGCGACGTCAGTATACGATAGACAAAATATGACGAGCGAGGAACAAGCAAATGGCGGGGCAATCAATCGAACAAGTTTCAACACACAAAAGTAATGGGCTATCTATAAGTAGAGATAACGAATTCCACCTCTTTCATGTCATTACTTGCACTATTGGCCGCATCACCGTGGGAGCGCCACAAGTCGGTTCATTTTACGAACAACCTTGATGAAAAAAAGCTGTATAAAATAGATTTGATTTGATAATTTTGTGTCAAACTTAAAATGCAATTTATGTTAAGATGCCTTTCCGATCTTTATATAAATAAATATCTAAGAGTTTTAATTCAAATTGCTAATTAATTTATTTAACTTTTGTTAGAACTATAAAGCGAATGTTAATTCGTATTCAGAAAACAAAAATGAAAGGTTAATAAATGATAAAGAACTATAAAAAAATATTTGACTTAACATGAGAGAAAAAGTGCCATTGTTTGTATATTTATGGGTCATGCTAAAATTTTATAAATATTGATGTTAGTCCAAACATTCCAGAGGAATTTCATGAAGATTGGTCAACAAATATTGAATAAAAGAAGAGTTTTATTGTGCTAAGAAGGCACATTATATGGTTTGAAAAAAAAGTTTTCCATATTTATTCAAGAGGCCTTTTAAAATCTAATTCATGTTCATAGAGAAACTACTACAGAAACAAATCCGACACAGACTCCTTTCATTCAAAGTAACTAGTTAATTTCGTTAATTAACTAGTTACTTTATAAATTATATATTATTTGAATGTAACAACTTGGAAATAAATCAGTTTCTCTAAAGATCATCTTCATTTTTAGGAAATAGCCATCTCATTCAATGAATTTGATCAACATTTTACTTGTTAATAAGCTCATCAGTTTGTAAGTAATAGGTACGTTAAAATTGCTATACTCGTTTCCTCGCTGTTATGCAATTTAAAGCAAGTTATGTTTTATGAGGGCGGTTCACTAATTTTTATCCCCATAATAGTTGGCACTGATTGAGAAATGAAAAACTGAACAGAATGGATACAATTTTGAACATTTCATGAAATAATTATGGGATTGTTGTTTATTTCTTTATTGTTAAAAATACAATGTTAGATACTTACACTATTTAGTACCAAAATCAAGAATATTCGGAAAAGTATTGACTTTGGGTAGATTATACTCCTATAATAAATGTAAAAAAATTTTAAATAAACAAGATGCGATGAAAATCTTACATTAAAAAAAATGATCTGACAAAATATTTTCCAACTAATGACATAAAGGCTGGCCTTTATTAACAGAATATCAAATCATATCACTTCATTTTTAAAATTAACGTCAGGACGCCAATTTTAAGGATCTTTCTTATAACAAATTAATAACGCATGCCGCGTTTTTTGAATATTTTGCAGAGATGCCGTCCGCAAAATATTCAAAAATCTAACCACTGTTGTATAGAAGAATAGAATGTTTAAAAATATACAGTGTTTCCACAACAAAAAACTAATAAATTATGCAGCCCCGCAATAACGAAACAACCTGTAGAATGGAAAATAATTTTAGTTCGTGCAGCTATTAAAATCATATAACTTTTGTCTAAAATGTTTTTTTTTAACATTCCATAAAATTATTATTTGGGTTTGCTGTTTTCCGTATAAAAGCATAAAAGCAACTCTGTCGTTATTGGTTATTTAAAGTCAGTATAATATAATCAATATTATTATTGGAAATTTTTCGACGTTCCGAAGATGTTATCACCGGCTTAGACTGAAGTAAATTGCTAATTAAAAGTAAAAAGTTACCTATAATCATAACTACGACCTTCGTTAATTTTTTGTTTAAATTTCTTGTTTATTACGATTTTTATAATTGTCCTTGCAGACCTATATTATTTTTCCTGCGATTACTGAACTAATGACATCGTTAGCGTTCAGTTTGATTGCCGACTAAGCGAAAATTGTGTCGACATTTTAAACGAAATTTTCTGGAAAAAGCATGAGTTAATAACGTATTAACAATTATGTTTTATCATGAAATTAATTATAGTGAACATTGTTCTGCGTAATTATTTATTTAATTAGATCGAATCTAATTAAAGAATGCGGCCTTTTGGTTGCGATAATGACCATCTTACAGTGGTTATAAACTATTTAAACAATAACTGTAAGGTTGGGGGAAGCGTGGAAAACTTAATCAGAATAGCCGTTCAGGAAGCTAAGTTACATTCAGAAACATTCACCTTACACCCTGACGTAAAATTCCGAAGACCTAACTAAGATTTGAACATTACACCTTCGGATTATTGATCTATCGGTTAAGCTATTTTATCAAATTATAGTACACTGAGAATACATTTGTTAAAAAGAAAAGGTGGAAGAGTAGAGTGGAATTATCTACGGCTGCTGTTAAACTTCCAACGCCTCCCGTGACCTGTAAATTTTTCCCAGTACCAATCCTTGAAGTAAACCAACCTATAAAAGCTCTAAAGATATCAAGGTACTATTATATCGTCACAAACTTTGGGAAAAATATACCAAAAACCTGAAACCCGTGATGTTCGAATCGTTGTAAGATAATAACAAAAAACTTATTGGACACAATCCTTATTTATTAATTAAATATGTACATCATAATTTTTGCTATTATAGGAATGTAGAAAAAAAATTTGTTCTTTGTGTTCGGCTGTGAATTCCGAAACAAAACAAAAAAATTTATTTAAATTTGCAAAATGTGTGTAGAGAACTGGATAAATATCGCCAAGCAGTAAGAAAGAGATAATTTATTTGCCGAGTTACCTAGGAGCTGTTGACGAAAAACATATTGAAATAATTTTTCAACAAGAAGCAAGATTATTTTTTATAATCGCAGAAAACTCAAGCATCAATTTTTTTAAATATATTTACCTGTGTATGAATACATACTTCAACAGATACGGCAAATTTGTTTGTCTAATTATATACTTATTATGGAAAAAATGCAGAACATTACTTTAATAGTTTATGTGGTTAAATTATACCTACAGATGTCACAACAATATGATTTGGTTATTCAATACTAAACAGACACAATAAAATCAATAGTTATACTAGGTGTCAGGCCACCAAGTCTCTAACCCAAATTAACAATAGCACAAGAAAGTATACCGTAGACGCATCATATATCATGTATTGGAGACGTAAATATTGGAATTTCTCTTTGTATTTGCCTATTGTGACGGCGTTTAACAATGACAGAAAAACGTTTCAAGTCAAACGAGGTGGTGGTTCACGGTTTAGTGCCTCCGAGCAACGAATTTGCGGAATCTTTAATGATTGCACTTATGTGTCAGTGGCGTAGACTAATTTATCACGAAGTAATTCATGTTTATTTATCAGAATTTTCTTTAATGCTTACATCAATATACAGTCTGTTCAAGGGAAAATTCTACAATAGCTAACTTTTTTATTTAAAGAGATACAAACTTGGTTAAATGGACAAAGATTAAATACCATGCAATGCGCATTTCACGCAATAAATTATAAAACAAAAGAACATGGCGTTGCTAAGATACAAGCATAACTATTAATTTTTTAAATTGAACACCCTGTATATTTATATATTTTTAAGTTGCTCTAGTTGCCTACTATAATTAATTGTAAGGCAATTTTTCTCTAAGATCGCTAGTTAAGGAACAATAATTTCTTTCATTCTGGGTGTTCACGAATTATTCTACAATAGCTAACTTTTTTATTTAAAACAAAAGAACATCGGGTTGCTAAGATACAACGAAAACGATTAATTTTTTAAATTGCACATCCTGTATATTTTTATATTTTTAAGTTGGTCTGATTGCCTGCTATAATTAATTATAAGACAATTTGTCTCTAAAACCGCTATTAAAAGAGTTTTGGAGAAAATAATTTTGCAAATTTCATTATAATTATAATATTGGGTAAATAAATAATTTATAATAATTTCTTTTATTATTATTGATGTGAGATGCATAATTCATATTGATGCAGTCCGAAGGATGAAAAACATTTATAAAACAACTTGTTTCAAGAGGAGGACCGATAACAATATTTCTTTTTGGTTTTTATTATTTTATTACTTTATTTTTTAACTCCTTGACTAGCGATCCTAGAGAAAAATTATCTTATAATTAATTATAGCAGGCGACCAGAGCAACTTAAAAATATAAAAATATACAGGGTGTTCAATTTAAAAAATTAATAGTTATGCTTGTATCTTTGCAACGCGATGTTCTTTTGTTTTATAATTTATTGCGCGAAATGAGCATTGCATGGTACTTAATCTTTGTCCATTTAACCAAGTTTGTATCTCTTTAAATAAAAAAGTTAGCTATTGTAGAATGTTCCCGTGAACAGACTGTATATATGCACGTTCTGATACCGGTGCTTGTCCGGAATTTTTTTTCCATTACTGTATATGCATGACAAAATGTCTCTTTTTCAATGTATATTTTTGTGAAACAGTTTAACTCCCTGTTCAGAAGTAAACGCTATTTTATTTAAACGAATTGAATTTTAATTTTCTACGAAAATAGGAAAAATTATACATTTTTTTTAATTTGAGACATTTTATTTTTCCTACTCTGCTAACATTTCATATTTAGTCGTAAAAGGTCACATTCATACGTATGTGCGTATTATTTGTTGTAATTAGTAAATCTGGCCGCACGGTGGCGCGGGGGTTTCGTTACTCAACCCTCGGGGTTTAATTTCACCCTTCAGCCGAAGCTTATAACCGCCGCCCCCGCGAGCCATTCGAACCCCATCCTTAATGCAGATACACATACGTAACGGTAAACACACAGATACGTACGTATCCAGCATATTTGATTATGTTTGATGTTATTATAATCACAATTATCCATTGTACTTCAGTTGTAATTTCGTTTGTGCGCACACAAACGACTTTAGAACAGCTACTACTACTGCTAGTAGTAGTAGACGTGCAGATTGAAATACAGGAATTGAATTAGGGACAAAGGGATGCATCTATACACGGTTGACTTAGATTTCTTCATCGTTGCTTTCAGCAATAAATACGTGCTTTTATATGCATAAATATGTACGAGTTACAAATTCGTTACGTTGTAAACGTGTTAGCTTCGAGTCGCTCCATTCCAAGTGAACGGAATAAGTTTTCATCGAGCACACAAATCACATAAACCTAATGTTCGTCACTACGGCCGCCATGTTGGATATAAAATTGAAATTCTTACACAAATGTCTTGGGAATTCATATACCTATCGTTTGATACCCCACTCGATGTTTTGAAAAATTTCCGTTCTCGCCCCCCTCGCCCCCTCATCGACCAAATTTTCAAATTAGCTTCACGGTTGGGGCAAGCAACCCTACAAATTTTAAAAAATCGTCGCTGTAATTTAGATAAATTGCTCGACCTGTCATGGGTTTAAAAAGCCCCCCCCCCCCAACAGGAAAAATTTGGTGTGAAATGCATTTCGGGACATTAAAACTTAAAATATCTACAGGTATTTGAACGCAAAGTAAAGCTGTAAATTAAATTTAAAAATCAGTATGACGGTCGCCAGTGTGTGTGTGTGTGGGGGGGGGGCTCTTGAAAATCTCGTGTATTTATTTTTTTTTTGTTTAGGGATTTGGAATTAAATTTCATTGTTGAAACTGTGAAATTCTAAAATAACTTAAATTTTCGATAATTCGATGAATTATATTTCCTCGTAAGAATTTCAAANTCCTACCTTTAAATAAATTTGCAAATTCTAAAATAACTTAAATTTTCGCTTCTTTATTTCCTCGTAAGAATTTCAAATCTA
Source organism: Lethrus apterus (assembly GCA_018397195.1). Taxonomy (NCBI): domain Eukaryota; kingdom Metazoa; phylum Arthropoda; class Insecta; order Coleoptera; family Geotrupidae; genus Lethrus; species Lethrus apterus. The sequence goes on along the minus strand of JAFFZR010022278.1, from coordinate 3,396 downwards.
CAAACAGAAGAACAATAAATACGAGTTTTTGGAGCCCCACGGCC
>JAFFZR010022277.1:0-13548 GCA_018397195.1 Lethrus apterus | reverse complement strand
TCATATAACGGCCTTGTATTTTAAATGTTTATAATAAGTACATATCAGCAGATTCAAAATTGTTCTATTTAATTTGACACCTATTTATATCAACCATAAGGGTCAGTTTTAAGACGGTCAAAATGTGAACGACTCCTGTTTAAATTTCGTGCTCGTTTTTGACGTCATCACTAATGCGGACCATTGTGTGTGTGTAATAAATATATTATTTTACTATTTTAATTTATGGTAATATTTTTTAAATTATTTCACAGTAATTTAGCAAAATACAATTCGTTTTTTTACAAATTTTTCAAATAGTATTTAAAAAATAACTTTCAATAAAATATGTTAACTGTTATTTTTGTTAGTATGACGTGATGTTAATTTCATAAATTTTATTTTTATTTAAATAAATAGTAAGAATTGATATTCCAAGGATGCAGGTTTAAAATTTCGCGGTAATTATAAGTAGCGTAGATACAGCCTTACGGGCGTGCCAGCTTACTAATGAGGACGGTGTCGACACCTGTGTGTAGGTTCATAAATATTCCATCATCTACACTGTCACCAAATGCTGAATTGGCGCGATTTAGCCCGGATTACCTACAAGAAGCATCAGACTTCTAGGTCGTTCTATCTGTAAAACAGACAATATACAAGAGAAGAACATAGAGGCAACGAGAAATAAATTCGTTTGTCGAAATCTTGTAGACGGGAATGTAAAGGATTGCATTTCGTCCTTTCTCATATATGAATGCTTCGATCCTCTGTTCTGTATACAACTAGTGTCCTCAACGAGGGCGGATTGTCACCCTTAAGTTTTAATAAATACTCATGTTCTTAATGTAAATATAAATCACAAATACAATTACATTTCAAAAAATATATTATTAGTGTCAAATTCTTGGTTGAATATGATTGAATAAGAATAAAAGATAAGTATAAAAAATATATTGATAACACCTTTTCAATTTACTTACTTAATCCTTTGCCTTTCAACCCTTTTGAGTGAAAGGCGACACACATTTTCAAATGAGATGCAAATGTAAATGCAACCTGAGGAATTGCTTCACATTTTGTTATAACGTTGGTGAATTTATTTTTAATTGCTGTTTTTTAACAAGTTAGGCCTATAATGGCCTAAAATATTTTCTACTATTTTTTTTTAAATTCTGATTTAAAATTTCTTATCATTTAGATAAATATTGAAAGGGTTGGGTATAATATAAATAAAACAAAATATTCAGAAAATTTTCCGATTATATTTACAATAAACGGCTAATACATACAGTAATTTCACGAAAAACAATTAGGTCACTTCAATCGAAGACCACATTTACGTTAAAAACAGTCGTAATTGCGACCAATTAAATGTTAATTAAAAATATACATGAAGTTTACTTTCGATACGATACGATAAAATTGAATGAATATACTGAAAGAATAGGATACATGTAGTTTTCGGAAAATAAAAAATAACTTCATATGTATCCTATAATTGGATGTCATAAATATGACGGTATATTGATGCAATTCGACGTATGTCATTTAATAAAATATTTACCAACACCTTTTTTTCACCGACTACAATCGTCAAAATAAAAATAAAAATTAGAAAAATTACATGATAAACACCTGTATTAGACAAAAGGTGTAAAACATGATTTTTCAATGTGCATATAAAAAATGTAGAAATATACTATTATTTTGATTCTATCAAACACTTATTCTATACTAGAGTAAATTTAAGTGAAAGGCACTGCTAATGTTAGTGTAAAATAGTGTATATTAGAATTATATCTAAGATTAAAAAAAAGATTGTCAAATATTTACAAATAAAGGCACCAAAAATGGATGGACTTGTTTTAGTATGAGCACAAGATAGTGTTAACACGTCATTGATTTAATAGCAAAAGTACTGTTTCATACTTTCCCTACAGATTTTTTTATATAAACGAGTTACAACACGTCCGTTCGTTAACAGAGCAGAGTGTGCAACAAATACAAACTAAATAACTGCATACAAAGAGGTATACGACATTTGTATACTCCTGCAATATATATATAATACTCCAATATATAATAAAAATTTAATATTTAACAGAAAACTTAAACTTTTCATTCTTCAAAAGTCTCGAAAATACAAACATGAAATCACAGTGTAAGGCTTATTTTTCCACTAAATTTTGAATAAAAAGTCTGTTAATATACAAGTGAATTTTGTACAGTCTGCACACAAATGTTTGTTTAGAAAATAGACAATTGTTAATTAAAAAACACAATAAATAAATACATTTTTTTTTCGAATTTGAAGGCAAATGCGTTAATTATTTTCTTTTCCATATTCGATTAAAAAGAACAAATTAACGTCAACATTGTGTCACAGAAATCATTTAATAAACTACAACAACTAACATAGATGATTACAACTATAAAATATGTATGAAAAACATACCCAACAGTAAATAACGTTCTCATCAAATATTTGAGATATCGGAATTTAACAATTTTTTTCATATTTTAAACTAATTCATAAATTATTGCTGTTTTGTTTCAAGCGTACACGTGTGTAATATTGCAAACATACAGATTTTCGTATAATACAGCTCATAGCTTATGTATAATCTCATTCATTTCAAACGATCTACATCAATTTGTTTTATTTATATACTTTTACATTATAAACTAAATATACATATATTTATATAAATATGTATAAAAATTTCCCTGGATATACACAGCGCGTGTAGTTTATGTCAGACTTGATTATAACGATAACTGTAAAGAATACTGTATATTACTTGTACAATATTTTCATAAAATTTTATCAAAAATCACGATATTGGTCTATATAAATCGTTTTTTAAATACTCATATTTAATGCACAAGTTTAAAATAATGACTTGGTAAATATGTATACTATATATTTTTAAGTATTTTAACAACATTGCAACGTACAATTCATAATTACTCACTATATTCAGTCAAATTAAATCATTTAAAAATTTTTCTTAACATGTTTATACTTTCAATAGGCACATATTTGGTATTAATAACAATTTGTTAGGAAACAATAAAAAAATACGAGTATCACGATATAATAAGGCATAAATTCTGCGATTACAATCTAATATATTGCACTGAATTTAACAACTAATAAATATACAAGACGTTTTCCTGTAGGAAAATGTGCATATTTAAGACAACTCTTGGAAATATATAAAGTTTATTGAAATATGCATTATCAAATTAACGTTGATGTAGATTGCCGTAATGTACTAGTTCTATTTATCAAAAATATACATAATTTGTAAACTTTGCTACAAGCTGTATTTCAGAGGCATAAGCTCCTAATTATGTAAAAAAAAAGAAACTGAGCAGAGTCAGGCACTTTAGTTTTCGATTACAACCAAATGAGCACATTGTCAGGGCCTAAGTTGGCAAACTCTTCGCCAAGGTGAAGAGAAGGTACTAGGTCGTCTGTGGGGTCAATATTGTCATTTAACGAGGAGATATCTGGTGTGTCCATCGTATGACTTTCACTGCCTACTTCCATGTTATCATCTATATTTTCTAAAAAGTCTTCTGGGGTTTGAGGCATAGACAATGTCGGTCCCATACCTAAAATACAATCACTTGTGTTATTGTATTATTATTACGCCAATAACATTCTTACATGTGATCTAGGGCTGTTGCTGTGTGTCAAAATAGTACATACCAAGTCCACTATCGGCAGATTCCTGACGTGAATGATCAGTCAAACCAGATAAGAATGGATCCATTTGAAGCTCTGTGTTACTTCCCCTCATCATTAATTCCTGTTGCCTTCTAATTTCTTGCTGCCTTTGCTTTAAACGTTCTCTCTCTAATTGTAATAACTGAAGGCGAAGCTGCTGTTGTTTAGCTGGAGACGATTGAGGTGATAACTGACCCGAATGCCATTGATTCGCAAGTACTTGTGTTCTTTGCTGAACACATGTCGCTAAAACAAAAGATACAAATAGTAATTTCTAAAAAAAAAAATAAGTTTTTATTTAAAAAAAAAAACATATGGTTTTGTTGTTTCAACGTACTGTTACTATTATTTATTATTAAATCCAAACTACTTAATGAACAGCTTTTAAAATTACAGAATACTGTACTACAATATTGACGTGATAACTTCGCTATTCAAGATACATACACAACAGACTTATTATCAAAGTTTAAATTAAATAGACCAAAGATATTAACTTCAATAATAATCTAGCATAATGTACCTTTACCCTCGGATGCATTATCTAGAGACTATAATTAATTAATTAATTGACAATTTGGCAGCAAATCTGTATAAAATTTCCACTGAAATTAATTGTGAAATTGGAATGCACTTCAGGTGTAAGTTATCTGGAAGACAGAACTAGAAGCCAAATATTAATTAGTATTATATAGTAATTATAGACAGCTATGTTTCTTGTTTTAAGCAAGTTAAACTAATCTACTAACAAATTCTACAGTGTCCAACCTACAGTATAATAGAAAAAAGTAGGCCATGCATCCGAGGGTTAACGAAGTTATACAAAGGACACCTGTATGTAGCATAATAGAATAGTACATACGTATTCGGGGGTCAAACCATGACGTTGTACGTGTCTGGTGATTAATGAAATATATTTCTCCTTCTGCTGTCTGTGCTTGTTCCCATCCTTCAGGCAAAGGCCCTAAATCTACATCTGAACTTCCTTTAACACCTGAAAAATGTAACCTCTTTTTTACAATTACGATCTCTAATTTTAACTAATCAAATATACAACATGTTTGTTGGACCAACAATCCATAATAAATAATAAAATACAACCAATAAACATCTTGTACACTAAAAATCTACAATAGATACACATGGATAATGACTATGATTCAAAAGATCCAGATAAAATACATACATTTTTTTTCTCGATGAATTATCTTAATATATAGAAACGAAATTATGTGTATATATCATAGACAAAATAATCAACATGACCAATTACCTGCACATGTTGTCGTAGAAGATGTTTGTGTTGGTGTGACCTGATGCGTTGTTAGTAATTGTTCTGCACTTTGATGTTGTTGAGCAGCCGCCTGTGCTGCTAACGTTTTTCTAGGATCTTCCCACGTTGTTGTGCGTGTAATGTGACTGAAAAAAAAGAATTAATTTAGCATATGTTTTTTATAGCCTTACTTTTTGTATCGTAACAATTTGAAGGCGTAGTTATGCTTTAAATGAAATTTGAAAATATTCCTTACAACTCACGAAATTTCAAGATATTTAAAAAAAAAAACAGTTTGGGAACCAATTTTTTTGGAGGATAAACCGTGCTGATGAAGATTAAACCCCGATACATGTTTAAGAATGTCGGATTCAGTCGTCATATTGTATCTGTCGAGCTAGGTCGCGACACCACGGCGGAAAGTAAACAAGATTATTCATGCTAATGGAGGGCGAGATAGCAGCAATTTCACGCAACAACTGCCAATCGTGACAGAACGTTTGTGCTTACAAATTAAAAGTTAAGAAGTATCCCTTATCAACGTGTTTCTTTTGTATGATAAAAGTTCTTATCTGTGAATCATTTTATTTTAATTTAGAATTAATTTGTATGTAGGAGTTTTATACTTAATGCTCCAGTAACGTACAATTATATTCTTTAACACGGTTGAAATGAAGACGTAATGTCTTCAAAAATGTTAATGTTACTAAGTATATAAGAATCTTTAATAACGTCGACAATCTAATGAATGAAAACGAGTTTTCCTGATAGGAACAGTGGCGAGGGCGGCGCATCCCGTTCACAATGGTCAAGTGCATCCGACAGTTTGTTAGGCCCATGGCCCATTACTCTCTCATCTATGGGTAGGCCATGCAGGGGTGAACTACCCGGCGGGACGTATACGAAATTAATATAAAGTTCACTGTAAATATCCCCTTGCAATCCTCGCTACATTTGAAAGCAAGAGACTGATGATGGGCTGTATTTTGAATTTTCAAGAACTAAAAGATAATAACCTGAGTAATTACTTTTTACACTGGCCATGAAAGTGTGTATATGTAAGACATGTCAATAATTTTCCTGAACAAATCATCAATAAATTTTAAACAAAATGGAAAACTAGTTATGTGTTATCTGTATAAAACTAAATAATAGCCGCCAGGCAATAAAGTTTATTAATAAATTTATTCCTTTCTTTAAATTTCGTAGGTTTGAGAAAGTTTTTACACACCTAGTTATAACGCAATATTTATGAATAATTTACGAATACTCTACCGATCTCTATTGTTTTTAATCAAACTTTCAGATAATTAATTTGAACTACAATGGCGAAAGATAAAAATTCAAGATAAACCATGTATTCTTAGTAAATTAATATAAAAACGGTGATTAAAACTAGAATTCAACAAAGCTTTGGTTGTATAAATTGTTATGTAATATTAATACTATTAATAGATATGAAATTCCTTACATAAATTGTTTTTTTGCAGCAACAATTTCAGTTATGTATGTGGTAACATAGATATTTGCCTTGCCTACATGTACAAGTGGTTGCCTAAGCAAAACAAAATAAATACAATTGCTGCCTAGAAAGTGACGATCCCTAACGTTTACAAAGCAAACTATTCATGTTATTATTTGGTTTACGTTCTACATATGCGATTTACACAACAGTAAGAACAATTACAAAATAAGGACAACTTAACACGAAAGAAGTGGATTTTTTAATTTCGTTTTTATTCATACAATTAAGTCATTAAAAATCAACTATTTTAAAAAAAGCAATTTTTAATAAAGAATTCGCATCACTATTGAATTAAAGATTTACAAAGTGATAAAATGGTAAACAATATCAAGCATGTGAATCATAAACTGGCTGATAACATAACACTCCACAAATACGAAACTGAGATAAAAATGGGTAAAACATTTGCTTGGTAAAAACGACCAAAGTTGTCTTGCATTTTTAGCTGCAAATAAAAGAATATTTAACCGTAACATACATCTTATTAAGCACATTCTAAAACGTGGAAACTCTCAGTATAATAAAGAATTAATGAACATATCAAGTTTTTATAACCATTTTTTGACAATGTTTTATATTCTGTAACTTCATATATTTTGTATTCACTTATATGCCACATGTCTACAAAGTTGCACATTAAATTTATTAGTTTGTATTCCTCAAGAAAATGGCGACATTTATAAATACACTTGGATTTCACTCGCAAAATAATTTTTCGGTGCTCGTTATTCACACAACGTAATTTTACATCGTTGTATTTATATTTTTCAAAAAATTCAATCGTTATGTGTAGATAATTTAAAATCTTTTCTTACTTTTGAAAAATGTTACTTTGCGCAAATGGTTTAAGGCAATTATAAAAATGTCATTATATTTCAAATATTTAATGCAATAAAAAATACATCGTTTATACATTTAAGTATAATAAATAAATATTTCTTTCTATATTTAAGACTTAACCCTACATATCTCAAAGAAAAATTATCAACATTGTCGTGGCTCTCGGTTCTTTCCCAACTAATAGTAAAAATTTCCAACGTGAAATTGATTACCATCCATCACTTGTAGTAAAATTTGAACTCCCCGATTGCCCGCTCCTGAAAATCAGATGATAGTATACTACTTTTTAAATTAACCCCATTAAAGAAATATATATGTAAATAAAGAAATTGAAAAATATTCTTTTAAATTTCATTTGCTTTTAAAGCTGTAATGATTTTCAAGCAAAATGATGCAAATGCAATCAAGCATCGATATAAAAAAAATTATAATTTAAATTTTACGAATATTAAAATTAAATGAAAACAATGATTTAAAAATTACATAAAGAAATGGCACATTTTTCAATTTAAAAATTTTATAAAATTGTATCAAGCCAAAGACATTATTACCATTTTCGAATTAAATAGTTAAATTTAGCTCAAAACATTATATTTTCAAGTATACAGAAAAAATAATTGCAATTAAGTTCCAATTTCAAATGCAATTATCAATAAACAAAATGAGATTTGTTTAATTTTATCGTAATAAAAAAAAAAGTTTTACAATTTAAAGTTGTAACTTTTAAATCTTTTTATTGACAAAAAATAAGACATTTTTAATGAAAATTTATATAAAAGATTGTTATCGAGTTCCATTTCAGTTTTGAATAAACAAGAACTAAATATATTTAAAAGTAAATCAAACGTGAAATTGAGCTTCGGTTAATAGGTTCAAATTGTTAAAATTGAAAACGGCATTAGAAACAATTTAAATTAAAAAAAATAATAAAAATTTTAACATAAATTCGATTAATCATGCAATGGAAAAAGAAACTTAATTGAATTAAAACACAATGTTAAAATTAATGTTATTTAATATGAAATTTAATCGTTTAAACTTTCGAAAATGGAGCGTTACAATATGAGGTAACGTTTATATTATCTTAGTGGCATTTAATAAAATGTTACTTACGTTCACAATTGGTTTTTATTTAGGATTAAATTAATTGCCCTTTTTGTACGATTTATAAAATCGTTCCGTTATGATAAATGAAAATTTTAGGGTGTAAAAATAATTCGATATAAAACCACCGTGTATTAAAAATGTGCTTAATACTTCGCAAGCAAAGAAAGACCTTGTTACTAAATATAAATTTACTTCAAATTGTAATAAATTATATTATTTTTTATCTAACAGTAGCAAAATGTGTACATATGATAAGATATTTAAATAAATCAATTAATTATTGCTTTTGTTTCCCTTGTAACGTGTAGTTTACGTAATATAATTTAATTAACGGTTATATAAATACGATTTAAACATTCGCATTATTGCAAATTATGCAATTGTGTATTTAAAAAAAAATTAATCGGTTGACATCGAATAAAACAAAACTTAAAGCGTTTAATTCGAATCGATTGAAACATGAATGAAACTCGATCTTTGATTTCATTCACAAGTTATGTTTGTGTATGATTTCGATTTAAAAACATATTTATATAACACGAACATTATTTAATAAATCGTTCAATTCCGATTAATAATTTCCTTTTGATAAATAAAACTATTGGTTACAAATGATAATCAAATAGTAAACTAAATTGTAGTAAACATTCATATAGTAAACAACCATAGAATAAATTAAAAACAAATTTTTCACTTGATACATTTTTTCAGAAAACGAGTTTAATTTCAAATCTGCGAATATATACATTTTAATTGAGTTTGTTATGAAAATAATTATCTATATAATTACTGAATTATTTATTGCCTTTTCAATTTAAATGATGATTGACAGCATTTAAACACTACTTTCTAGTTAAGGTTGAATGCAAATAATTCCCAGTCCTCGATTTATTTAAATTTCCTCTAAAACTGCTCCTTCCGTCTTCTACCTACTTGTATTCCTCCAGTGCCCAATTCATAGAACATTTTCATATTTTAAAATTTTTCAATATTTTCTTTTTTTAAACATACATTGCTTTCCTAATGTGTGTTACACTTTTTTGAATAACACACTCGAAACCCACTATTTCTTTGCTCCAATATACTTTCCAAAGTCTTTACAATTTACAATATCACGTTGGTTTTTGTTTAAGTATCCATTATTGCTTTTGTTAAAACGCTTCATATCCCAGTCTTTCAATATCAAATTACAAATCTCATCATTTGATTTAATGTCACGCCATTTACTTTCAATTTTTTTTCTGTAAATTACATGATGAATTGCATACGACACATAAAAAGAAACGAATAAAATTTCGATATTTTAAGCCTGGACCGAACAAAGGTATAGATAGTAAGCAATTATACTTACTGGCCGATTATATTCCAATTCAACTTCGAACCCAACTTTATATAAAGCTGCCATGCTTAATGTGGCCGTAGGTGATAAGACGATCAATCAAGTGCCATCATATTTATTTTTAACAAACCAATAATTTAAAAAATCCAAATTAATCGAATATTCTATGAAACTAATCAGAAAACACTTTAAAAGCCAATTCAGAATAATTTAAATTCATTATATTGAAAAATAATAATAAATATTAATGACAAATGAACTTTTTGTTTATTCCGGAAAAAAGTCGTAATCTTTGGCTTGAATAAAACATTATTATTTTCAAACAAGTCATTTCATTCATTATAGTTTATGTCTTTACGTCATAGTGTTCAAAGTTCATGACTCGATTCAAGTTTATATTAGTATATTTTAATTCAGTACACACTTACACAGGCACCAACGCTTTTGTAACAAGACAGACACAAAGTTATAAAAAGCGTCGAAACAAGCACATACGATTATTTTCTATATTAAATTCATTCTGTTAAGTAAATTCAGGTCAAATTAATTTCGTTTTGTTTAATTTATCATTTAGCGTTATTTAAGTACAAATAAATCGGATCCATTCATAGAAAATATTCCAGGAATTGTAGTATCGTAAAATCGTTCTATTGTAAAAAAAAAATACTAAGCTAAAGTGCACTTCAATGAAATATCTATTCTCGTAGCCAATAACAGGAATTACACGTAACAAATCTTATTCTTAGAAGAATGAATAAAACTGCCACTGAGTCATGGGACAAAATATATCTCTTTTCTTAATCGGCCTTAAAAGGATAAACCTATAATTACTAAACGGATATTAAATATTTTATGGTTTACTTACGAAATTGACATAACCGTGTTTTTATCAATTTCATTCATTGCCATTAATGTGCTACTAACAGAATTTTGTTGTTATATATTCGCTTCTTATATATATTACATTATATATTACAAATATTAACAAAAATAAAATTAACACAATTATTTATATAAAAAGAACCGAGTTCTTGTTATAAAAACATAAAATTAAATATTCTTGAACTGTTTGCGTGTGACATAATAACAAATATAGCTCGGCATGGATCGGTTTTAATGGGATAAGGTTTGCTAAAATTAAATTAAAAAACAGTTAAGTTAATATACGGATTCGGATTAAACGCAAAAATGCTAACGGCAATAATATTTAAGATCAAGATCACAATTTACTGTATACTTTCCTAAATAAAGCAAAATATTTGTGTTTTTTTTTTTTTATTCATACGCACACCCATTCGCAAAAGCTGCGCTGCCCGAACCCCGTCTACAAATGTTGGATGGGCAGTGAGTTATCATTCAAAGGTATCATGTAACATAAATAAATTTATCTTAATTTCCAGCAAAACGAAACAAAATCTGTTGAGACTTCTTGTTTAGGCGTCATGCGCTAAATGTCATCCAGATATGAATTTGTTGATAAGATGATTTTTTTATCATATAATCGTTCCCATATCATATAACTTAACGGTGAAATGGAAACCTAATAATGCGACGCAAGCACGTAGTATTTTAAATAATTATTCGTATTGATTTCAATGTGGGACAAATGTTAGTTTATCCTTTGAGTACAAATTTCCGACCAATTGCTATAACAAATTAGTCATCGTGTTAGTTTTGCAGCATTAGTTATGAGCATAATATCCTGATAAATTACTTACAGCGACAAACCTAATTGAGAAAAAAAATTGAAGAGAGACATTTACAAGCAACGGCGAGGTTTGACTTACATTGTTACTTTAATGGGTAATTAAGTACGTATTATAGAAGTTTTACAGCAATAATTACTCGACTGATTTAAATAACCTGTCAAACACCTCGAGGAATTTACAGTAACTATTTGCAATGTAAAAATAAAAATAACTGTAGATTTCATAAACTGCTTTTCCCCGATCGATTTCATTTAAAATAGTGAGGAAAATATAAACTGTATTCCAGTAATTTTTACACTGGATACACCTGCTTGTTGAAAGTTGTATAATACAATTGTCAGCATTATTGATGTTTATAAACACATGCACATCAACGAAGTAAATGTGAAGTCAGGAATATTTTTTCATTCATCAGTATTGTAAAACTTGCACTTCTGTAGAATGCTTTCTCACGACGTATATATTATATAAACATCTAACTGTGAGAAATTTATATTTATTCTTATCGTTAATTACCAACATGGGGAATTATATCTTAATGCATTCCCGAATAGGCCCTTTTCTATTTTTTACAAGACAGTTTGGCAAAAAGGCATTTATCAGATTTGTAAACTGCCAATCCTAGAAACAAAGTAATATCAATCCAGTGTGGTGTCGCTCAGGGTAATGTTCTGTACTTTATTTTACATATATACTGCAGATTTACCAACTAAATACGAATATCGAGAAATGCTCAAGGCATATTGAATATTACACAATAATGTGATAAAATTATTTTTTAATGTTTATAAAAATGCAAAAGAAATGTTTGACCTGAAAATATATTTTAAAAACCTAAACAACTGAAACATATATTTTAACAAATTTATTATACATACCAAATTTTTATATGTTACAAAAATAAATCTCCAATAAAAAATCGCATGCCGAAGACTAACAAAATTTTTGGTTTAAGTTTATTGCATTTTGAGTTACTATATATCTTGTAAAAACAGAAATGTCAATATGGTACCCGGCCAAAAGTGTAAACACGTGGATCTTAGTCACCCAAAAAGCTTGGCGCATGTTAATGCAACATTTTCGTAGAGCACATAACAAATGCTTTATTTAAGGTTAGTTTATAAATATGATGTACAATTTCTAATAAATTATCCTTTTTCTCACGCAGCTCAATATTATATAATTACTTAAGAACAATATATCGTTGAAAATGCATAGTGCATGTAAAAGAAAAAAATGCCACGTCATTTCCTGTTAGACTTTTAGCATCAACAGAACAAAAGATTATGTTATCTGGGATTTAGAGCATACCAACGTCAAGTCAACGAAGACAGGTTAAAAAGATTATAAATATAAATAAATATTAGAATACATTCGGAAAAAAAAACATCCATAAGACATAATTTCATGTATTTATAAACAAAGCCGACTTTTTAATGTTATCACAAGATTAATGATCTCATAAACAATTACTTTACGATACACTTAACTTATGGATATTGTTATCTGTAAACAAATACATCACGATTTCAACTAAAGCCACCATAAAAAATATTTTCTGTGTAATGAACAACATTGTAAAATATTGCACAATATACATACTTGATTATGGATTTTTCCATGAAAATATTAATTGTAAAAGCATGCCAACTAAATATCTTATTATTATTATATCATTATTATTATAAAAGATAACGAAAATTTTAAAAGATCCAACTGTTTGTATGACAATACATTTGCACATTTTGTCTACTATTCAGTGTTTCCAAGAAATAACCACTTACTAACTAACATTTATTTTCTTCATCGATTCGTATAGCTTTTCTTATAATTGCCGACATATTTTCTACTTCTTTTATACAGTCCGTTCTACAAAACGGGCCCGAGACTATAGCGACTTCAATTGTGATATAATCACCAACAAACCATGTATATTATTAAATGGGACAGTCTTAGCTACAACTTGGCGAAAAAATTCTTTATTAAACACCTTCATTTATTTGTTATGACGTCATCGCCATTTTTTTTTAAAATGGC
>JAFFZR010022276.1:0-13715 GCA_018397195.1 Lethrus apterus | reverse complement strand
TGCAAGGGACTGTAAATTAGTACTAATAAATAAATTTTACATTGTTTGAATTCTTAAGAAGCATCTGTATTCTTATTTGCTCCTGTCTATTGCTTATTATTTAGTAACATTTATTTATTACTACTTTATACAGTCCCTTGCAACAGCAACTATCATACTGAAAACCTAGTTTTTACGTTTAACACTATTAGTTATGCAAGAATCGACAAAATTGTTTGATTATCAACAAAATTCAGAGAGTTTACTTCTGTTGAGCTGGTAAAACCCAAAAAAAGGAGTATGTAATTTAATTAAAAAAAAAATTGACAAAATTGTGTTATTTTTTTAAATAGTTTATAAAAATTTGCATATAGCATCAGGATTGAATTCTAAGCAACTTTTTCAAATAACATTTTGGGTTATCATGTCATCTAACCTCACTTTTTGCAGATTAGTGGCATATTTTTTCAATTACCCGCCATACTAGTGGTTACGTGACATGAGTCAAAATGAATTTTTGGGTTTGTGGATATGCACAACCTATTCCTCATAACGAATTTTACCATATTTCAATAATAAAAAAAATTCCCATATGTTGCAACATTTCTGCCGGTCACTGTATAACGTGTTTGCGAATATTTAGCAATGAGAAATTATTACTTGTAATGTTTTAATTCGAAATTACATTTAAAATATCTGGAGTAAGATCCATCGAGAAGAAATGAAACGTCAACGCCTATGAGCCTCATTCGCTTGACAAAAATTACAATTAATTTAATTTGTGAAATACCCATTCTAAATAGAATTTTCTGCAAGTTTGCTCTTCCATTCTTCCAACAAATTACGGTTTATCTGTATCTATGGAAGACGTTATATTTTTGTTCCTCACTAACTACATATTAGAATAAATCGCCATAAACGCATCTCTCTTACGTATTTACTTTTGTGCTGTTGTGTTTAAAGAATTCATTGACACATATCAATTTTGTTGAGTAGTTCATGTATTTTTTTTTCAGCATAAATTACAGGAATTGAATGACTTTTTGGGCACTGAAGAATGCATTAAAAAACAAATGTACAAATTATTTGAAATTGCCGAGAGCCCGGCAAGCATTAGTCACTCAGAATAGCCGTACTGACGACGAGTATCAACTCAGAAACCAACGTTGATCTGCGGATGTGAGTGACTAATGCAAGTCGAGCTCGTGTTTCGTCTGCGTCTGCGCACTGGCCGAACTGCGAGTTTTCGTGATGATTGCAATTTCATCCGCTTGCAGCTCCCTATGGCCGATAAGCGGACACAGACTATTGCTTACGGCACTCCGAGAGATGGCGCCGTGCATTAGTCTAGCAAATGTACAAATTATTTTTTATTTTATGGTTGAGCGAGCAAAATCTAACAATGTACGAAATATGAATAGGAAGGATACTCATTTTTGGTTACTAAAGCTCCTTTCAGATTTAAAGAGGTCGTGCACAGCTTCGCTATTGATAGACGATGGGTTGATTTTTATCCATCAATGCAAATGTTTAACAAACAAGTCAGTCTATAAAAAAAGACGAAATATGAAATCGAAATCCAGTACCTTGGCCCCTTAGATAGGAAAGTATGTGGAAAATTATGGAAATTTCAAAAGTAATTTTATAAATTTTTAAATAAATTCTTTAACTAAAATAAAAATTTAATTATTGATTCACATTTATCTAAACGCATATATTGTTCAGTAACGAATCTTCATTTTTTTGTGTAAATATAATTAATAAAAAACCTTTATTTGGAATAAAAACATTAAAATTAACGAATAAATCATAAACCATCTAACACGCTACTCTATTTTGTCATCTTCCAGGCTCACACCCTCACCGTTCGGCCACCAAGCCCCCCCCCCTCCATATTACTTAACCGTATCCTGCAATTGCCACTTTATCCTCTTGAGAACCTCCACCATAGACCCAGACCCGACCATGGCCTTGCTCCATTTTTCCCCACTTTCTATCTTCTCCCGGCTCCCAACTGACATGCTCACGCCACCAACGCTCCCATTTATCCAAACCCACTCCACAGAATCAACAGACGATGTATTCACTACTCATCCAATACTTGTTATTCTCTCCTCATTTCCACATCGGAAGCGCGCGATCAACCTCTCATCGGGCTCACTTTTACCATCCGATAGGTAATCTGGGTGCCTCCCAAATGTAAGTCTTTGTGTTTTACCTGAATTTTTGAATTCGTGTCTTTTTTGTTTATTTATCTCTTTTTTTTTATTTATCTCTTCACCTTTCCACAATCATGTCTAATGCTCCACCCTCTCCCTTAGCTCTCCACCTCCAGCATTGACCATCTTGCCTTCCAAAACTTACCCTGGCCCTTTCCCATCTCGATAGCCCCGTTCCATTTATCTTTTCTATTTCCTCCAGTGTCAACCTTACCCAGCTCTCCCGAATATAATTGAATCGATGAGTGGAAGAAGGATAGTATTCACAAAAATGCGAATAAAATTACACGGCCTTTAAACATTGATAACTGATAAACTGAGTGACATTACATTTTGAACATTTTCCAAGAAATAGCTGATTTCATGGTCTATAATTTGTCAATGGATAGCTTTTCAGTAGATTTTATAGTTTGGGCAAGGCACATATTTTTTTTTCGTTTTTCTTTAAAGTGGGGTTTTGGGAATCTTATCCTTTTTCCATTCACCCATTCAATTAATAACTAAGTTGCCATCCTCAGTAGAAAACTTAAGAAGGAAACAGTGTTAAATTAGTGTCTCTAGCTGAGGTATTACTTTTGAAGATATCCTCTTCACCAGATCACCAGTGGGTTAACACTAATTTTATTGTGGTAAGGGAATTTTTGTTTTTTGTATAAAAATTTTATATTGAATTCAAGTAGTGCTCTGTTAAATAATGCTTCACAAAAATGTAAAAATCCATAACGGATTCAGATTTTTTTGAAAGTCCTCTGACGGCAGAAGTCAGGAAAGGCGAGGGTGTAAATCCATTGTCATTTACGTCATAAATTTTTAAAGAATAGAATAAATTCCGAATGAATAAGTTTTATGATATTGAAATTGAAATTGAAAGAAAAAATATTGATCATCTAAGTATACATTTTGTGCTTTTTTATGATTAATGGCGAGAATTTGCTAATGTGTATCAGGTTTATTATCTTGAACTATTGATGTATTTTCAAAATTTTGTATTATTTGGGACTTTTCGCATATTTTTCTACATTAATTTCAGTTATCCATTATGTAATTCCGAAATATTAATAAATAAATATTACTTAAAAAATATGTTATTACAAACTTACTTTGCATAATTATAGTTCTATGTAACGTCATCAGTCATTATCATTAGAATTCACAAATTATTCTAAGTTAAAAGTACACATTTACAAATGCAATTTTAATGTTTGTAAAAATAACTTAACTTTCGGTGCACGAAGTGCAATTTCGCACTGATTATCATGATTGTAAGTGTAATTTTACAAGACAATTTTTTATTGTTGGCCTACAATGTTGTACTTAGAAATGGTCTGTCAGGATTGAGAATAATTAAAAATTTGAATATATCATGAAAACGCCCAACTTCTTATGTTTGCGTCGATTTTACACTGTAATTAAAAATAAAAAAGAACGACCGCTTCTTACGTAATTTCCTGATAATAATTCAACACATGTCGAACATTAATAAATTACCTACAATTACAGTCACATTTAACGTGACATTTATGAGTTAATAAGAGTAAATATAAAACAATAAATTTCTCCTATTGGGAAAGTCTAGAGGCGTTGCAACCCAAGGCGTTAAATGCGATTAAAGGTGCAATTAACACAGTAAATATGTAACGGATAGAATCTTCTGCTTTATTAAGCGCATGCAATTAACCTCTGCCGCCGTTATATACACAATGAAGAGTAATTTCCGCCTTCTTCAGTGCGCGATAGACGCAACGATATCGTCTTAATAAACTACGGGACGTCAATATATAGACAACGGCCTTTCGCTACTCATTTAATCTGATTGATTAATCGATATGCATGAAGGTGCATCTCATGATCTTTTGTAATTAATATTCCCTTAATGTCTGTTTCGACATCTGTATTTACAATATAAAATGTGTAAGGACGCAATGATTTGTATGAAAAAAGGTAGCATAAGTTTTATGAACACAATGTAGTAATTCTGATTTCAAGAATCGAACTACAGGGACGGTTTTTACTTGATTTAAAGTTGTGTTAATAGCAAATGTTGTTTTATTGTTGGGGCTATCTAACCCTAAATAAATTGTTTTTTTCTTCAATCAGATAAAAACAACCGACAGCATTTGGCGATAGAATCTATCGTTTACAAGGTATTTTTGTTTCCAGAACATTCAACTTGAACTTCCCAACATTGAAAAATGATATTCGAAGTCGATTAAACGAGACGTGTTACCTCCCTATAATTTTATTGTTATTGCCGTGTTGAGCTGAGCAATAGCTTTGTAAATTACATGTTTTGTAATTTACGATGACGTTCGGCAGTAAATTTACTGTCAATCATTTTCTGTTGTAGTACGTCCCACTCACGTAAACACATGTGTCCTCATTTAGAGGATCCATTGGAATACGGAAGCTCAATACTGCCATAAAAAATCTAATATTACACATCAGAAACATAACCAAATAAATCAAACTTCCAAAATTTGGAACGTTTTGAGTTTTTATGTGTAGAATTATTTTCTTTTTAAAAATTAAATTAAAATAGATTTAATTTTAATTTAAAAAAAAATAATTGAAAACTAAAAGACACTATTATTATTACCATATGGGTATATAATACAAAATTAACAATTTAATGCTAGTAACACTGGTTTAGAAATTAAAAAAAAAAATTCTGTGCATTAGGTGCACATATATTTTTCTTGTGTACTTTGGCCCGCCAAACTCGAAAATTGCATTATTTTTTTTTGTATGGATACGTTTTCGAGATATGAATTTTTAAATTTTTTCTTCTTTTTTCTCGAAGGTAGTTTGACTATTTGAAGCATATCTCGAGTTAGGAACGTCCAGTCTCGCCGTTCGGCACATCAAATTAAAGATAATCGAATCACAAATAAATGTTACTAATATTGTTTTTCAGTCGCTTCAGTAGTTTCAGTGCAATGGGCCATCATATAACAACAACAAAAATTTTTTTTGGCCGAAATCTAAATCGATAATTCAATCTATCGCCGAGAAAAAGTATAAATCGTGGAAATATAACCAGTTTCTTGTTTTTTACGTAGAGTTTTCAATTTTACGAAGAGGAAAAGGTATTTAGGATGAAAATCTATATAGAAATGCCGAAGTTATGAACAATTATATGTGAAAGCACCAAAATTCAATTTTTTCTCTATTTTTGTATTTTTGTATTTTTTCCTTATTTATGGCGTATAACTACATTTATATTTATTGTACTTTTTCAGTATTGTCCTTTGTATATTTTGGAATCAGTTTCTCTTATGAGGAACCAGATATAATTTCCCGTCATCCCCTCATCCCAAAGTCCCTGGTAGCGATGCTCAATGGTCATTTCTTGGTGGAATCTCTCACCATGCTCGTCGCTAACGTCACAAAGATTCTCAGGGGGGGGGGAATCGGGTGAGAATGCAGAAAATGAATCTTCAGAGACATATTTACGCCGTAAAAAAAATAAATGACATATAATTATTTTTTTCCCGGAGGATCTCGGTGACGTTAGTGACAAGCATGGTGAGAGGTTCCACCGAGAAATAAAGATACTGAGAGGCGCTACCAAGGATTTTGTGATCAGGAAATGATTGGAGATTATATCTGCTGCCTCATATGAGAAACGGATTCCAAAATAAACAGAAGAAAAAGCAGGAGCCAAAATTATGTCTAATAATCTCATATTATAATGAAATAGTACAATGAAAATAATGGAATGAATAAAATACGCTTTAAAAGAAGGAAAAAATAAAAAAATTAGAAAAATGGAATTTTGGTGCTTTCACATATAATTGATCATAACTTCGGCATTTTTACATAGATTTTCATTCTAAATATCTTTTTCTCTTCGTAAAAGTGCAAACTCTACGTAAAAAATAAGAAACTGGGTATATTTCCACGATATATACTTTTTCTCGGCGATAGATTGAATTATCGATTTCGATTTCGGCTAAAAAAAAAATTTTTTTTTGTTATATGATGGCCCATTGCACTGAAACTACTGAAGCGACTGAAAAACAATATAATATAACATTTATTGGTGATTCGATTATCTTTAATTTGATGTGCCGAACGGCGAGATTGGACGACCTTCGAGAAAAACAAAGAAAAAATTTAAAAATTCGTATCTCGAAAACGTATCCATACAAAAAAATGCAATTTTCGAGTTTGGTGGGCCAAAGTACACAAAAAATATATAGTGGCACCTAGTGCACAAAATGACTGTAAACTAGTGATCAAATACACAAAAAACATTCTAAACTTTGTGGTCTTTTGTTGATGGTATTCTATTCGTGAAATATATACAAGGACACATGACTTCCGATGATACCCGAAGTGCCTTGTAAAGTCATTATTTCAAAGGACAAGGGTATATTATTTCACGCTTTGGATTGCACACATCAATGTAGGTTTCTTTTCTCTGCATGTTGACGTGGAACTGCAAGCCAGAAAGCCAGCCTTCAGGCTGCTGATTAACGGTATATGGAATAGATCTGATGAATGGCTGGGGTGAGAGATGACCAGTGCCTCCCAGTTTACCAGCTCGATATTCCATATAAAGTTGTATTCCACAGCCTTGCCTGGAGTGGAATACGGGCGGGTTAAGTGGTGAGCAGGGGTGGAATATACGGGGAAAACCTAGGGTCTGATATGGTGATTCCAAGCGGAGATGTACGCCATTTTGGCGCGTTCAAACGAACAGGTGTACCAAGGATTCTGATTTATTCAGAAGAATTGATCTCGAAGGTTGCTCTTTAATAAGAGGCCCTCAGCTGGACCCAGACCGGCATAGCGTCTCGAACTCAACAAAGACAGAATGAGCCAAGGTGAGCTTGGTAATAGGTGATAATCGCCTGGACAAACACCTTCACACCATGGCGGATGACCCAGTGGGACTGGAGACCTCCACGCATATCCTATGTGCCTATGTGACTAGGCTTTTCGGAAAGCAATACGTTTTGCCGGACGAGCTATGGAATCTAAAGTGGGGCAGGCTGCTTACCTTTGTGAAAGCAGCTAGGTTCTACCAACGGATCCTTTATGATGCGGATGCACATTGGGTCTCTTGGCCTAAGTGCTGCGGATTATTTTTTGAATCAGCCCGCGTGGCTTAATGATAATAAGAGAATTAAATAGTTTTATTGGGAATTCGTATATTTTACACGTTTTCCTTGAAATTTCTCTCTCTCTCTCTCTCTCTCTAAGAAAGCAGAAATTAATATCTACATTATAGTAGACCATAAGATAGAGCTACTCACAGGGTGTTTAAAATTCCTAATTGGGTTAAACTGCAACATGCAAATGTTAATTTTTTCAAATGAAACATCTTGTATATTTTTCTCTCAATGCTCTAATGTATTTGCACGTTTTCCTTGAAATTTCTCTCTCTCTCTCTCTCTAATAATGCAGAAATTAATATCTGCATTATAGTAGACCATAAAATAGAGGTACTCACAGGGTGTTTAAAATTCCTAATTGGGTTAAACTGCAACATGTAAATGTTAATTTTTTCAAATGGAACACCTTGTATATTTTTCTCTCAATGCTCTAATGTATTTGTACGTTTTCCTTGAAATTTCTCTCTCTCTCTAAGAATGTAGAAATTAATATCTACATTATAGTAGACCAGAAGATAGAGCTACTACAGGGTGTTTAATTATTAATTGGGTTAAACTGCAACGTGCAAATGTTAATTTTTTCAAATGGAACACCTTGTATATTTTTCTCTCAATGCTCTAATGATTGGAATTCACATTTCCTGTATCTGTACTTGAGAGTTTTTTAATATTCGTAGTTTTCTGAATATGCAATTTGGCCAAATTACTAGAGAGGAAAATTTTAACACAAGAAATACACCACTGAACGCAGGAGAATCCACATGCTGTACTTGAAGGAATGGACTGTATAAAAATATACAGAGCGTTCCAAAAGTGATTTTTACACGTTTGAATTTAGCTGATTTGGAATCAAATTTTGAACAGACTATTAGTAAGCAAACTATGAGTTTTTAAGGTTTGATCGCCCATTTTAATTTTCAAACTTATAGCGTCAGACATTCTACATGTATCTTTCTGTGCAGTTCACTTTACAGTTCAGTTCACAAAGGACGACAACAAAAGCATAATGAATGTCAGCGCGTTGATAGTCGTACGTAATAAATCCTTTCCATAAATGTTTTTCTCACTCATAACACATCTTTACACAAACTGAATTTCAACAAGATAAACCGTCAGTTATTTCAAACAATTTACGATTCCTGAAGCATGTACTACCATTTTATCATAGATGTCTGAATTACTTAAAAATATATAAACCAGACGTAACAAAACGCACATAACATTATGAAATAGTAAGCAACGTCGTGACATGGAGTTCCTACGTTAAAACATAATTGCTCGATATTTAATTAAGGTATTCATCCAACCGTAATTTATTATGTAAACCACATTATTAATAAATGCAATAGATTTATTTTAATTACATGTACCATAATTAAAAAAAGAAAATGTCAATGGAACATTTCACAATAACCATGACTTGTTTAATCTAAAGTGCAGGAAAATGTTTAATTCTTATTTAACATTAGGAATGCGAAAAAATTATTCGCACGTTTTAAGGTGTAAAAGTGCACGATAGACTGAAACGAAAGATACGGATTACTTGTTATGTCTGCAACACGTAACAATAGAAATTTAATATACAATCGGTAACGACGTTTCTGAATTAAAATATACTGACCTATATGTAGAGAATTATGTGTTACTATTTATTTCCTATTGCACATTTTAACATTTTGCCATACTTGGATTTGGTATGCAGACTTTTTATAGTGACGTAATAGTTTCTAATAATTGTAAGTCGGTCGTGGCCGCAACTGCGGCATATGTGCAAGCCATTAAAACAGCAAACTTTAAATAAAATGAACTGGAATAAATCATAGGCTTAAGTAGTCGTTGTATAGTAATTTGGTTTCCAAGCTAAAGTTATTGTCTAAGTTTACATCTGTAGTATTGCAAGTAGAAACCACCCAAGGTTGAAGTTGAGAAAACAAATATTTTAAATTAGAAAAAAATATAAAACAAATAAGAAAAAGTTTGCCAGCGAAACGGAAGAGTTTAAAAAATACCAGTTTAGAGAATGAAGCTTCAATATGAAGATTAAAAGCGAATGAGAAAGAACAAGAATATAGAGAAGATAAGTGCATAGAAAATTTAAAAGAAATAGAAAAATATGTCAAGAAATAGAAAAATATGTCAAGAAATACCGGAATAGAAATCTAGCGATTGGGATGATTGGTGCCTTAGTGCCTTAATCGGTAAACAGGCTTAGTAATATCAAATCCTGGCTGGCATTATAAATTGATATCAGTGATAAATGTTTGCAATTTTCTCATTATTCTGATTAGGGTTTCCATATTTTCCTAATCCTTGATCGTATCCTGGAATAGGTTAATAATAGTAGAATTAAAAATAATGAAAAGTTAAAATTAATCTGATGTAAATGAGAAAAATATTAAAACATTTTTTTTTAAATAAGATAATTTATCTTTTTGGACTCCATTTCCATATTAATTCATTTTATTTAATAAATGTGCGAACCTCACACATGATTTAGTGTAAACATTTTTTTTTAGAATCAGTGATTTTATATTTATAATTCAATGACGGTGAACTTATCAGTTCATTGAACTGGTTCCTCTGAAGTGCAAATTATTTCAAGACATTAGCCGTTCAATAGACGAATTAATGGAATTAACAAGGAACCTTTCGATAAATAAACATGTACTGTTGCCGATTTATTTCAGACGAAAAAGCGCACGCGCGTCACAAACCAACGAGGAAACGCATATTACTAGTTAATGGTTACACATAATATGCACATTCAAGTGAATGTTAGCAAATAGGCGTGATATCTTGTACTGCCAATGATGTTATTTCTAGGAGAGGTGGACTAGGACGATGTATGCCTCGATTAAAATGCACCGTGACGTTAAGCACAAAAGGATTTATGGCTAATGAATCACACGGTATCCTACCATAAATATGTCCAATGATCTCATATGTACGTAACTTCATTTTCAACTTCTTAGTTTGGGCATAAATACATAGTCGAATATATATTCACTGTTAGAGTATGATCCAAATTGTTCTTTAATAAAAGTTGCAAATAAATAAGTAATATTTATTCTCAGCATTCAACAAAATAATCGTTATATGAAATATCAATTTTTAACTTTTTCTTGATCGTAGATTCTCCATACTTGTTCACATGGCTAACCTTAGTTGTTACAATAACGTGTATGGTGTTGAAGAATTACACAATTTTTTCTGTCATCTATTTTTTTTTTGCAAATTTACATAAATACAAAAATATTAAAAGTATTAGGTTATAAATAAGGAATAAAAGGAAACTGTGAACATTCGAAAGTTAAATGCAAGTAACTTTATAAAATGCTTGTGGATTCTGACTTTTTACAGACTTTTCGGCATTTACTTAAAATTTACTATAAATCTTTCGCACAGAAAATGAAGTTACAGAATAAAAATTATCATGTTCGCCAAATATTTTTCACTTCGTCTTACGCAAAACTTGTTTTTCCAATTAACGGCCTTCCAAGTAAGTTAACACTCAACAACACCAAGTAAACAAATATAATTTTACTACGAAGAAAGTTTACCATCGCTAATGCCTATGTATTCAACGAAAGATACGATCAAAGCAAATCAATTCGGTGGTTTTTAGAAACAAACGCACCACATCTTGCATTTTCGTGGAATCTCTTGCCTTTCAACGCGATTCTTGTGAATATAGGCGTAAACAAAGCTTTTGAGTCGATGGTTATTTTCTATTGCTGTAACGACTGGAACACCGAGAAATAATGCATTTTATTAGATTCCTCCGCAACAAGTGCCATTTAAAATACATTAATATCATTTACGGCGAATGCTTGTTGTTCAAAGAATCCAGAATAAAAATCAAATTTCCGTTAATGTAGAAACATTTATATTAATAATTGTGACGAATGACAATCTTTTGAAGACTAATTTATGTTAATTTTGTTTCATCTAGAGTTTGTGTTCGGACGTAAATATAAATTGAATGAAACAGCACTAAAAAGAAATACTTCATAATTAAGAAAAAATATTTAAATAAGTGATAAATTAAAAAAATAATAATAAATAAATAATAAATAAATTATGAATGTACACCGTTTTTCATGAAGATCAAAAATATCCATATCATTTTCTTGTACATAATTTTTATTTGTGCTTTCTTTAGGTTATTATCTATTGGGAAATTTAGCTATTTTTGAGACAAAGAGATTGCAAGAAAAAAAAATTAAAACACAAATTTAACTTCGTAAATTTCGTACATTGACCGACTGATGCTCAGGAAAATAGCACGTAAACTAATTTATATGTACTTTTAATCGTGCATTGTGTGGAAAGAAAGAAATCAAAAATGTGGAGAAAACTTGCACAGCAACCAGTCCTCGCAACTGAATACAAAGTCGAAAAAATGATGGGAAAAGAAGGAACGTGAGCTTGGAATGAAAGGGTATGAGCTGAGATGATAAATGGACGAACCTGAGATATATTATAATAGAAAAAATGATTGCATTGCATGTAGGGAAACGACGTAGGTGTTAAAAAAAGTTTTATGAAAACAAAATAATTTTAAAGAACGAATGATGGGATTGAGGAGATAGAAGAACAAAACACAAAAGAAGCGTTACAACGCTGACTAAAGGGGTCTTTAAGACTAAAAAGCATTTAATTTGTTGCACCAAACAGGAAGAAAGGAAATGGCAGTGAAATCAGGAAAAAGGTTGTGGAAAAGGTAGCTTAGAAAAAATGAGAAATAATCAATGTACATAAAAATGAAGGTTAGCTGGGTGAATGAATGAATGTCAGAAGGATCGAAAGGAAGAAGAAGACGAAAAACGGCATAGGATTAGGAAAGATAAAAAATAACATGCGACACATAATAAAAAAAATGGCACATTTATGGTAATTGATGTGAAAGTAGAAAAGCAGAACTGTCGACGAGGTACTTCTTAATTAAACTAAAAATTAACATAGTAGAAATCAGCGACAAAAAGAATTGATAAACTGGCTTTACCTAAAAACAGAAACAAATTGCTGAGCAACAAGAATCGGTGGAAATAAGAAACCAACTAGCTGGTGGGATAAAGAAAATGAAGCAAAAAAAAGAAAGCTTGAAAAATATACTCGATAAGATAACTGATAACTGATAACTGATTGATATGAAGGGAAAAAGAAAAAGAAAACAAAAAGAAAGCACGAGAGCTAAGAATGGAAATTATTTGATAAAATATAGAATAAAATAAGATGAGCAATCAAAAATTATTCTTAAAGCATTTATTATAACTTACTCTGTGTAATGGTAGAAGAGGTGAAGATTATGTATAAATGGAGGACGAAATTTTTGATGGATATAAGAAGAAAGGATTTAGAAGAAAATCGGAAATTAAGAAATCTATTAGCGACGTTTGATGAAAAAATGTACAAACATAAATTTAAGAAAGAACGAAAAACAGACGGACATGAATCCGTGAAATGCCAGGCAGAGGTGCAACTACTGAAAAAATGAAGAAAATAATGAAAGACATGAACGACTAGAACGCAGGTTTTGGTTTTTAATTTATTTGTACCTCAAATATGAAACAATACGAAACATGCATTTTTGCTTCCAGTTCTGAAATTATTCTTTTTTTTTTCTGATTCATTTATTGAAAAATCTAAGGATGCCAAGGTGTATTATTGTCGAACGGTATATAAATATTTGCATAAAATTGTTTATAATTTACTCGTCTCACAAATTCGTATTTCCGAACCGAAAGTCAACTATGGTATTCGTTGTGAGGATGCCGATGTTGTAAAAGTGCGATAACTCCAAGTAAATTGTGGTACTCGGGCGCGTAAGATTCACAACATTACCGAGGCCGACTGCCCGTGAGGCGTATCGTCCTGTCAGTCTGCCAGCTGTCTGCCGCCTCCATTTAATTATAAGTCCGTGAAAACAATGTTACGATAAATTAATATCACGCCGTCGCTGAAACGTTAGATCTGCACCGACCGTCTCGGACGGTGGCTGTTTTCCTGGAATATTCATCAACACTAATTTTGTGACATTTTACTTTATTTTCAGCTGAAATTACAATGTATTTTATTATTACATAGTTTTTTTTAATTTTTAACAGTAAATATCATTCTTTTGTTACTCATTCTTAATGAATGAAGTTTGAAACATAATTGCACAAATGGGACTTAACCCTTGTCCGTGTAATAACATTAATAAACTGATACAATACAATATTATTAGTGTCAAATTCTTGGTTGATAGAATACTTATCTTTTTTTTTTCTTTCTTGAGCGTGCAACCAAATTAAAACTCAAGTTGTGCAATAAAATATATTTATTACGACACACAATATTAAGAAATATAAAAATGTGTTTCGTGATCTTCGTCGGGTAATAAATATATTTGACG
>JAFFZR010022274.1:0-14232 GCA_018397195.1 Lethrus apterus | reverse complement strand
GGATATACGCATTTGTTCACAATGCAGGCACATGCCGGGCCGTGTTCAATATTAGCCAAAATTGTTGATAGTTCTTATTATTTTTTTTGTGGGGCAAAATGGCGTATTGCAGGGACTGTACCCTATCATTTGTTAAAAAATCGTCAAAATATCACTTTTTTTAAAGGCACTAGAGCGTCTTGAATATTCGCATTTTTCGAGTAATTTTAGTGTCGTCGTTTACATAACATGCGTTTTACACATGATCCTTTTATTTTTTCTGTGGGGCAAAACTATGGTAGATGCTCAAAAGTATGAGCTTTCAGATGGTGAAAAAATTATCGCGATTGCTTTTCAAATAAGAAAGTTATGATTGATTTTCCTCTTATGGAGATTTACATGTAAACAGTTTTATTGCTGGGATTTATGGATATCTTCACACCGGTCCCAACCTGGTAGTTATTGTAAAAAAATAGGTTGGGAGGATGAGGGTTAAGGGAGTACAAAAGGAGTAATGCTCGACGTTTTGCTGTATATTCGTGCATGCTGTACAGCTTGCTATGGTCACTTAGTCTAGTGAAATCTCTCAGCTTCCTATTGTGCACAGCTTCTACTACGTAGGCTATGGTGTTAGGCAACTTGTTAATATGAATGAAATTTTGTCATGACCATTTTGATATAGGGTCAAGTGGGGGTAATTGTAAACTAGGGGTAATTATGAACAGTGCTTAATATTATTAGAATTTTAAAATTGAATGGACCTGCACCTTTACGCCATTTGATACAACCCAGCCGGTAACGCACCGCACACTTTAGATCCAATTCAACGGATTGAACGTGTGATATTGCGAAAAGTTTTGCGTGTTGTTTCTAACTTCGTAATTCGTTTCAGTAACATCACTTATATTTTACATTAAAGGCACTGAACGACAAATTTCGAACTGTCTATTGTTTATAATGATAAATTTGTGATGTAAAGAAACTTATTTCTTTGACCTAAGTTGAAGGTTACTAATTTACTCGGTACAAACAAATGTTTACAATTACCCCAATGAAATGTACGTATGGGGAAAATGTAAACGCTATCTTTGGGTAAATAAAAAAAATATGGTTTTCTTTTCAGAAAAATATGCCCAAAATGTAAGTAAAAAAAAAAAACTGTAGAGAGATATACTCAATATGATTTTATAAGGGCAGTCAATGACGTAAGAAACAAAAATTGCACTTATTGTCAGGCTTCATAAAAATATAATCCACTTGCATTGTTGTTCTCATTGCATGTTTCAACTGGAAAATCTCGTCTCCGAACAGTTTCCCGATTTAAACCAGCATTTCCAATTCCCTAACAAATTTTACTAGTAGATCAATTGGACATGGAAGGTAAAATTTGGAGAAAATCTTTAAGACAGTTGAAACTATATGGGTATTATTAGAGTGGTCAACAATTACTCGTTAAACACAAAATATGAAATTTCAAATTACAGAATACAAAAAACGTTTACATTTACCACACTTGACTATATACGTATATAATTGACAAAATTTTAGTTGAATTAATAGTTTGTTTTAGATAATAAACGAGATAAATATTTACTAGAATTAAGTAAATTAGATTGAATTTTGCTCTTTCTTTATGAGTGTAGAAATGTATTCGAATGTATTCCTGAAGAGTAGCATTAATACACTTACTTACAAATGCTACGTTTCCTCATATGAGCTATAAAAAGCTTGTAGTTAATGACGGAAAAAAATATTTCTAGCTTTTCAAATTCTTTAAAAAAAAAATTCTCCCTCAAAAATTGCTGAGATTATTCTAATTTTTTTCATTATGCATATAAAATTTCAATATTACGATATCAAAAATGTATGTTGCAATTTTTGTTGTAAAGAAATCCAGAAGATAATTTAAATACAATTTGCGATTCAGATACAAATTGCATTTAATTAAACCGACCCGTGTACACAGTTGTGTTGGCTGAAACAAATTGCATTCTATGTTATGGATCATGGCACAATTTACAATGTCAAAAGATTATGCTGTTCGTATCGGTGTGAGTTCACGTTGGAATAATAAAGCGACAGTTAATTGAACACGGAAACCTGAAAAGGTATCGAGAAACGATATTGTGTTAGCCTCAGTTATCGTCAATGTACCTGTCCGATACATTCAAGCGTCGAAATCGACGATCATTGTTTATTACTTTCATACAACGTTGTAAATTTTGATATTTTTTACGTATTTTTCTTCTATTTTAATGCGTTGTTTATTAATTATTTTCGAAAATAACATTTTCCTATCGATAATTTATTACATTAAAAGCTCCATTGTGTGGACACCGACGGCGGCGGTCACCAGTTTTTTTCCTTTCAGGCAGCTGTCCGATAACTAGAAAAATAATAAAGAATTTTTTTAATATTGGATGGGGGAGGATTTTAGAAAATGCTGGTTCTGTGGATTAGGCGATGATGAATGGGAGCACTGGTGGAGGAACTGCAACCGACCGGATGTGAAAGACGAGTGAGATGGAGGAAATGTTTGGGAGAAATAAGGGAAAGCAATGAAATTTTGAAAAGATAAAGGAAATGTTTAGATGTTTTTTCCTCTACATCAAAGTTGACTTGAAATTGATCGATGTTGTGTTTAAAACGGCCCTTGGGAAACAGTTTTTTTTATAGTTGTTGGCGACACTTTTTCCGATGTTTTCTTAATGAAGTAAATAACTTCTAATAAGATTTCGATAATTCAATAGCGGATCCAATACTGTCCATTTTTAACAAAATATTTTTCAGTATTGAAATAATACCCTGGTCTAGAGATTGGCAGAAGGAAGTTGTATTAGAGGGTAAAAATGTGTGTTTAATCTTTAATTTAATTTTTTGGGGATGAGAGTTTGTGTAAGCCAGTTTTCATGTCGAACTCCAACAACCGGTCATTGGGACTTACATCATTCAGGTCTTTTTGTTTGATCGCCACGTCACAGGAAACGGACTGACTCTCAGTTTTTTAAATGCTCTAGGTCGTGCTGCTTTTCCAGTGACCAAATGTCCTCTCATTCGACATACTAACACAATACAATAAGGTTAGTAGTTCATCATTTTTCAGACTTAAGTGCTAAAATAAATTCCAGTCTTAATAGCATTGTAAATTATCTTTTGGATTGTATTCTCATTGCATAAAGAAAGAAAGAAAGAAAGAAAGAAAACGAAGCTTCTTTTCTCGTTAAGGTTAATTTTTCTTTCAAAGTCAAAATTTGACTTTTTTTAGAAATAATTTTCACTGAAAACATTGTAAGCTTATTATTAAAGAAAGAACTTGAAACTGTATGATTCATTCACACTTAACAAGCATTATTCATTACGTTCTCATAACAGGGCGCTAAGTTTGAAACAGAAGAGACAAATGCGGACACTATTGAAACATGTGGATCTCGTTCAATAGAACGTCCGTCCATTGGAGCTATTCTTTACTAAAGAAAAGTATATACATCAGTTCCCTGAAAATGGCCCACTCAGGAATGTCATTTTATAGGAGATTTCCGTTAAGGGAGCTTTCATTATACTTATATAGAATTTTTTTTGAAAAATTGGATTACGTTATATATAATTTCTTGTATAAATTTGTAACATAATTTTGATATAAAGCGTAACTTTATTTTTAAATTGCAACGTATAACGAAAATTCAATAACGCAAGTGTTGAATAACTTCGTAACGTGAAAAGCGTTATATCAACATGATTCGATTTAAAATGTACTACACGACTCCCATTGAAATATTGTAAACGGATAATGTCTGTGTTGGCAAAATGCGATATTACGACGTTGCCGTAGGTGTTACGAACTTGTTAACGACAGAAGATAAAATAACCCAAACATCTTGATAAATGAGCAAATTGCGAACATGTTTCGGAAATCTTAGCGAATGCACCAGATATCGTCGGAGTTTCGTACTTAAAAGAGAGTTTGCGTGTCGACGGGTCCATTAGTTAAGTTCATGTTTGGAAGTTTAGGCGAAACTGCTGTGCTCCCAATTAACTAAACCACCAAATAATCAATCATCCGAAATCGCTCCCAAGAAATCGAAGAAAAACCATTACCGCCACAAAAAAAGACAGACGACAAGAAACTAGATGTATTATTAATGATAAAAATAAATCCGGTCATTGTGCAAGAAACTAGAAATTATAGGTATATTATTAACGATAAATTCGGTTATTGTAATTTACAAACACTGGTACAGCTTTCAGTTCTTCAGTTTAAAATGAAATTTGCAAAGTAATTATTTTTTTATAATTTTATATAATTCTTATAATCCAACTGGAGTAATAAGCAATAAACTATTTGAATGGAAAGAAAGCATAAAACATAAATACAATGGATTTCAGTCAGGTACGAATTATATGGTCATAAGAATTAAAAATATTAAATCTTCAATATTTAGCACATGTATTATTCCTCTCATAACGTATGTGTATTTTTTATTTAAAACTTGAAACATGTGCTAGCAAATAAAAAGAGTATATAAATAATTCACGACGTGGCGTAGGTTTATGGTTATGTCCATCATCATTATTCTTTAGATGATGTTTGTGACGGATGAACATTTTTCCAATATATTGGCAGAACTAATCTAATAACGTATTAAGCATCCGTACAGAAACCTTATTTTTTGATATATTTTTTGATCTATTGACAAGAAAATTTTCGGAATTATTACTATAAAAATGCATAGATGTATAAGTAAGTAAAACTTAAATAATTTCACTTATTAAAGAAAATTACAAATTAACAATTAGTGTTTAATTTAATTGCTTGCATTTTCTAATACCATAAAATAAATAAAAGACGATGAGGATGAATTTGAATTCGAATTTTATTCAATTATACGTTATTAGAAAAAAATACAATATAAAAGAAAATGCGTTGACAGACATTTTCAATTCACCGATCATAGTAAATTAAAGTCTTTGTTTCCCGGAATAATAAGTAGAGAAAAATAATAGAAAAAAAAATATACAATGCTTTCCTTAAATTGTAAGTCTTTCACCGCTATGTGAGTATTACTGCATATACAACTCGTAAATGTGTTCTCAGAAAATGTGACATATATGCGACAAATTCAGGCCAACCACAAAGAAGAATTATGCGCAGCGTACTCCGAGAATGTCGGGAAATAACTCACTCCGGGATTTACTAAAAACAAATCTGCATACGTTGGTATAAATTTAAACATTTAAATTCAAGACAAACTCGACGAATATTGAATTTAACGGCGACGAATATCTTAACGAAATCCATTTCATAATTATAAAGAGGCGAGAGTTTTGCGACTAAAACTATAAAATGGGGAAGTATTTAGTAGTACGAGATAAGGGCGAATATTTATAGCGGTGATTGCTTCGTTCTTTGTTCTTTTCTTCACAATTATTTAGACACTTCGTATTGTTCGCGAAATGTCAGATATTCAGGAAAATCTCGCTTTTTTATTTATTTTTTTTTTCTGGAAAGTCGGCCACGTTGAACTAACAATTTATGGTTTCGCTTTGTATTTTTTTCTTTTTTGTAACGAAACGCACAATACACTGACGATTTTCAAGCCTTCTCGATTTATGTAAATAACGAACAAAATATTATGAAAAGACGTTTGAAAAAACCAAACAACATTTTAATATTATAAAGAAAAATTTTTTTTCACAACGTTCGCTTGTGACTTGAAATCTTTTAAAACGAAAAAGATGCAATCATTAAAACGTGGCAACATAAAAACAGTAAAAATATTAAAAAAAAAATTCACAATTCAAAAAAGTGTTACGACTTTTTTAGATTAAATTTGTAAAATTTATGATGATGAACATTTTTAAACAATTTTTATTATGAGGCAGCTTTTTTCAAAAATTGGACAAATTGTATAAATAAGTGTTAAATTATACGTATTTATCGTTTTGCGTTGCTATACACTTGAAAAATCCTATTAGTTGAAATTAGGATTTTATGCATTTCTAACTGTTTATCTATAATTCGTAAACAAGTTTAGTAGATATACTATGGGCATTCTGGGCCAAAAACACGGGTTATTTCTTATGGAGGTCCCAAATTACATTTAAGTAGTAATAGATGCGTCTTTTTTGGGTTTTTTTAACACCCACGTCTCCATGCCCATTTTTTACCCCTACGCTCACGTGGCGATGCCCAGTTTTTGTTTTTAGGGGATGATACTTTTAGGGGATGATAATTTTAGGGGATGATTTTAGGGATTGGTTTGGGGGATGATTTTAGGGGTTGATTTAAGAGGGTGATTTAGGGGATGATTTTAGCTTTGAGCTGCTTCGAACCTAACTCAACCTGTTTAGGTTCGAACGTGAACCTAAACAGGTTGAATTAGGTTCGAGCATGAACCTAAACAGGTTGAGTTAGGTTCGAACGTGAACCTAATAGGTTCGAACGGGAACGTAACAGGTTCACGTTCGAACCTGTTACGTTCGCGTTAATAACAAAATTGTTTCTGAATCTTTTCAAAAATTTTTGTTTATAACAGATATCATTAACAAATATTTTTTCACGTTTAGTACATTTTGTGTAGGTGTAACTTTCTGTTAATTATCATCCCCTAAAACCAAAAACTGGGCATGGCCACGTGAGCGTAGGGGTAAAAAATAGGCATGGCAACGTGGGTGTTAAAAAAAACCAAAAAAGACGCATCTATTACTACTTAAATGTAATTTGGGACCTCCATAAGAAATAACCCGTGTTTTTGGTCCAGAACGCCCACAGTATATCTACTAAGTTTAAACAATAAATATGTGACAATATTTTAATTTCGATTCCCAGAAAATTTTAATCTTAAAAAAGTTTCAAGTATAAAAAATTTCTTAAGTTCAATGTGATTTTTAAATTGATTAAGATTCTCAAATGATATTTGTTAAAATAAAGACAGACTATAAAGTTTTATGACAAGAGTTGACGTATTCGAAAACATCCCCCATAACTCTACTAGTTGATAATGAAATGAAATATTCGCTCATTTGTGTTTGGAAGATTTCTCTTGTCGTAGCTGTTCATAATGCGATTAGCGGACATCTTAGAAACGTTCAACGATTCGTCAAGAGAAACACGAACGTACACGAATGGTCAAGCATGTAAAATTTCTGTATGTTTAGCGAAGCGGTATTTCGAGAGCTTA
Source organism: Lethrus apterus (assembly GCA_018397195.1). NCBI lineage: Eukaryota > Metazoa > Arthropoda > Insecta > Coleoptera > Geotrupidae > Lethrus > Lethrus apterus. The sequence goes on along the minus strand of JAFFZR010022274.1, from coordinate 7,075 downwards.
GTTCTAAGATCGGGTTTCCATTATCGACAATGTAAACGGACGGGTTGATCTGGCTTGGATCTGAAGGGTTGATATGTGGTCAACGGGTTGGGAATGAGCCTTCGCGGATCCCCCAAGGCTATAGGATATCGATTAGCCAAAGCAGCCCTCATACTCATAGCCACTAAATGGGGCTGTAAAATGTACGTTCCTGTTATATTGCGACGTTATCAAACTACAACGTATAGTTACTTAGATAATTTTTATTTAATAAAAAATATACATGGGTAATAAGGACACTAACATAAAAAATCCAAATGGAACACTGTAAGAAAACTTAAAAATCATTTTATTTTATGATATATGATTAATAAATATTAAGAGTAACTTTTTTTTTGTTGCACGAGAAGACAAATTCTATCGAGAAAATTAAATTAAATTAAAGATGTAAAATTCATCCGTGCCGTTTCAACAGAGCGAGTTTATTTATGCAGATGGAATTCGCCAGGAGATTTCATATAATAAAGCAATTATTATTATTTATTATTTGTTTTTCGCGACGAATTCCCCGCTGCGGGAGATATACGCAGATAAATACAAAATAAACTAAAAGGAGCGAGCCGGCACAATTTACGGAGATATAAAATAGGCGAGTCGCTTCTAGATTAAATTTTTTATCAATCAGTGCGAGACGAAACGCTCGCGATGAATATAAAATTACGAGTGTAATTTCGTTGCCAAATTTTAGCTTCCGTCCTTTTCCTCTTCTCAGAAAACTTGAAACTAAACTGATAAGTCGACAGAATGATTCAAATCCACTTTTGTGCATGTTTATGATTTATTTGCGTCACTTTGGATTTACGTTCATCTTAATAAGTAACGTTGGTATGACATTTTCCTGCAAGAATTCAATTAAACAAGTATGAATGAAAAACCAAAGGATATTAGCCTGAAAATTTTTCCACTTTTATGTTTTTTTAATAACAAAATTGTTTCTGAATCTTTTCAAAAATTTTTGTTTGCAACAGATTTCATTGACAAATATTTTTTCACATTTAGTACATTTTGTGTAGGTAACTTTCTGTTAATTCTGTTAATTAATTTTGCCCTATTTTTTTAATTTTACTTATATTTTTTTCTACCACTTCTAACTGTCATTTTCTTTATTTCGTATTCAGTTATTTATCTGACCTTAATACAGTCTGAAAAGTTGTAATATATACCAATTTTTTTTGTGGTATTAGATATTGATGGATTTGTTTTTCCGACATATAACAAGTAGCTGACGTGCATTAACACGTCTCGAGTTTAAAACAGAAATCAAATATTTACTTCGAGCGCATTAGATCGTTTAAGGCAATTTGAAATTGTCCGAGCTGTTGACACACGTTCGTATTATATCGAAATTTTCCATCGCAATATACGACCATGACGAAGTTTACTCAAGTAAGTGTAGCGGTAAAGTAAACATGTTCGGTTATCGAATCGAACTGATACTATGTAAACCTAGTTAATTGCTGACAGATCTCCGGGAAGAGATGTGTCAGCTTAGCTCCAATTACAGCAAGTAATCCTCGCGTAAATGATGTATGGAAAAATAGAAGAGAAGAAATTCAATTTGAAAAAAAAAATCCGATGCGTTAAATACGTTTCAAAACGTATGCGAAATTATACGGCACATTCTTTCCAAATCTCGCCGATATCAATTCAACATTAATAATATTTTTTAAATTTCTCAAATTTTTATATTTACCCGAGCAGTATTTTCTCTTCTAGTTTTTAGCTTGATTACATCTGGATTAAAGTGTCCCAGGAGTATTTTTCTGTTCGACTATTTAATTCCTTTGGGTATTTTTGAACGACGTTTACCATCTATTAGTTAATTGTATTAAATCGCACGAAATTTAATTTGTTATCACGTTTTTTTACTGCGACTTTTTAAAGTGTCAAAGTGATTTTAAAACATGGCCACGTTTTGTATTTTGTAAAACGTTACACGTTTTCAGTGCGGCGGCGTACTCGATAAAATTAATATGAATTTGCATAGAAATCGATTCCACATGAACCTGTTTTATTTTTCGAGTATAGGTAAGTGCGATCCGGAAATCAAAATATTAAAGTAGATTTAAAGGCGGAAATATTGATTAATTTGATCGATAATTGCTTCGTAAATTTTTCGCTCTTAATGTTCAGAAGATTTTGTTATTATTTTTTTATTTTAATAAAAAAACGAGGTCGTTTTATTGAATATCTAAGAAATTCTCTTTGCTAAAAGAAAAGTGTTGAAATTAAAGAATTAAAACACTGGATGTTGTAAAAATTGAATACATAAATCCCAATTTCGTAACTTTATTTCATGAAAATATTTGGCGGATATAATTTCTTTAATAAATCAAAGACATTTCTCCTCCATTGTAAAATAATAATCCACTTTTAAGAAAAAAATTCTGGAATGAAAAGTCTGAAAATGTGAAAAATTTAAAAGTTCAGTTCTGAAAATGTGAGTCTACAAAATTTTGATGACTATCATCACCAAAGAGTAATTCGCAATTTACTTTAAAAAAAGTTTAAAAATCTTGCGTAAAAGTTTGAAAGAAGTTATATCCATAAAAAAGGATAAAATTTAATTTTAATAATAATAATTAATTTAAATACTACAATGTCATAACAGACAATTTTTTGAAAATAATCTACAATATGCATTAAATGGGTCCCAACTAAGTGTCTGTGTTTGTCTGTTTTTTTTTTTTTTTTTAATTTTGAGGGTTACATCTGAGACCCCCTGAAAATTAAGCCATACGACAAAACAGATTAAAATATACTGATGCATGCAAGGCTTATCACTAGACTGCGTTGTAGATTTTTTTAGGAGAAATCATGCCGAACAAAATTTATGGTTTAATATCAAACCCAAAAACGATGTAGTCAGTAGCTGCTGCTTTCCCTGCATATTGATTTCATTTCTCCTGCCAACTGACTTATTTTTTGTACAAAATTGACAAGCTTCGTCTTTGACATGTTAAGCAGCAAGTTATGGTGTTGGCTCTGTTCTATCATCTGGCGTATGACTTCAGCTATAGTTGAGTCTTCTCGCACAGATTAGCATATTGGAGCGTAGAGTATTATATTGTCTGCACTTGGGCAATAATTCCATCGAAAATTTATAAAAAGGACAAATAAAAACAGACCCAAAACCGAACTTTGTACACCAAGTGAATTTTTTAATCAACGTGACTTTGATCTTTACATATTGATTTCTTCCATGTAGATAATCAAAAATCCACTCGTTGAGCAGTCCTTTAATTCCAAAAGCTTCTAATTCAGTTAAGATAATCCAACTCAAAAATTAATTTAGTATAGAAATTGGTAGATAATTATTTATTTCGTTTTTTCTCCCTTTTTAAATATTGGAATCGCCTTAGAAGTTTTAAAACAGCGTGGAAATTTTCCAGGTTTGAACGATTCATTAATAAGGAGGGAGAGTATGCTATTAACAGAGGCTGATTACCTTTTCAGAATAAAAGATAACACGTTATCATTACCCTTAGCCTTTCTTATACAGTTGTCGTTAATGATTTTTTTTTTTCAATTTTAGTCGGTGTCATTGTAATCAAAAACATAGAGGAAACGCACAAAATGGATTTTCGGATTATATTTGGGATAGAACTGGTGCGTTATTAGCTAGTCTAGTTTAGCTAGACGAGTTATTTTTAGTGAACTAATTGTTAATATAGTTAGCAATTTCATAATCATTAGTAATTTCAGAAGCCTTACTGTCTTCTAATATAATTATAGAAAACAGCAAAAAAATGGTGGCCGTCTTTCTCAATGAATGAAATTTTATAAATTCTTTTTTAATAAATTATTAATAAGGATTTACAAGAAGGAAAGAGCTTTCTTTTAACATTAATTAATTTAATTAATTAATTTATTATTCTTACACGTCCCCTATTATTAGAGGACGTATAAGATTCCAAAATTTTAGGTGTGTTTGTATATTTTGAATATTTCAATGACACATCAACACGACATGCTCAACGACTATGTCGTGTCGGTTAGACACTGCTCTCGCATACATGGCAAGTTGAAATTTGTTTAATGTATGTTATTGTAAATTTGCCATGTTGCACGTCGTTACATGTCATGGATCGTCTGTATTGAATTTCCATATTAACTGTGCCTGCGTAAAAATGTTTTCAGCGTTAAAATCCGGAATTTGGAAAATATTCATGAAAACTCGGGTAACGGAGATCTGCGACTGTACGACTGTATTACATCGCATAAATATTAATGTGGTCCATTAGATTGTTTAACTAGAATGTCAGAGCCCCACAATTAAAGCGACGAATTTTGTACTGCAAGTTATTAAAATGGTAATGAGTTCCATTAACATTTGTAATTAAACAAATGACTTCAACACTTATTAATAAATTGACGAAATTTATCACTTCTAAATTATTCATAGTACAAGAAATAAACGAAAATACGAAGAATACAATAATTTAAATGAAATCATGCGCGTTGAAAAATGTATTTATATAACTTGACAATACCTGATATTAAACCAGAATTTTTACATATATTGATTTATCCTTTGTGTTTAAATTAAACATATAAAAAACGCAAAATAAAAAATGTAAAATAAAGAATGTAAATTAACTCATTTACATAAAGGACGCGTTTTATTTATTTGCATTCAAACTAATTTTAATTTTTTTTTTTTTTTAATTTGTACTTTAAATCGTCGAAAAAATCTCTCGCATTTTAAATGCAAATAATAAACATCGGTACACATATTTTAAAGGACTTAAATTTTCCTCGGCAAGGCGAAAATTTGTTTTATTTCGGCGAGATCATCTTATATTTTATCTGCGATTATTCACCCGCGAAAATTTTCAGTTAGATGCATGAAACGGAAAACATTACATTTATATATGCGTTTGGGAAGTGCCCGTGGTTACCTGGTGTCTCATCGGGCCATAATTTATAACCTTTATCGTTCAGTAGTGAATGGTTTTCTTACATAAAACTTTATTTTTCTGTCGACAGTTATTCAAGACATAAACGCATTTAATGGCTCGTAAAATAAAAGTTGATATCGATTTATACATTACCTATAGTGTGGATTTAAAGTTATTGTACGATTATTATTTTTTTGGGTATTTTAACGCCAAATAGGTTAAAAAATTAAATTCATTTTATTTGTGAAATTTTCTAAAATCAAAAAATATTATGAAAATTTATGTTTAAAAATTGTTGCGTTGAAAGGATAGCTTCGTGCACCCGAAGGATTATTATTATTATAAATTTAAAATTGTTTTTCAATATTGCTGAAAAATTTTCTTTTTTTGATGTTGGTATATTAACTACACCTAGCAAGATATAATATAGGAAAACACGTTCGACGTCAGCATCTATTCGAAATATCCAGTACGTAAAGTTATTTTTATCTTGGAAACTATGTATCGATATATCACAATTTTTCAAAATTATTCCGAATTCGCGACACGAGGGAAGAATTTTAAAAATAGAAACATACTTCAAACATAACTTATGCCTCTTCCACACGATTTCCATGTCACGACATCCCAGACTATAATAAAACTTCTCTCGCGTCATACCGTAAACACTGCATCACATTATTTATATTACCTTATCGTACGCGTACCGCGACACAGTCGGACACGTAACGTCGAAAAGAGTAAAAAATGTTGAAAAATAACCGTGACCTTATATAATTTATGTAATATGCACGTTAATTAATGGGCGTATAAAAGGAATGAAAATTAATTAGATGTATAAATAGCTCGACCGTATTTTTCATAAATCGCACCGGTTGTTGGATTTTAATCCTCGTCGGCACGGTTCTGCTAAAATTATGCTTTACGCGTGACTAGATGCATCCACATAAAATATACACTTTGGGCACGAAATTAAAATATGTAAATCCATTTTTGTTTATAAATATCTAATTTACAACAAATCGCCTATAAGACGTTGAGAACTCGCTTTTTCCATTACGGATAAATAATGAACATGTACTCACAAACAGATTTAGAATGCAACTCTCTTCTAAAGAGACACTTTACGTTTGTTATATTAACCATTTGTCATTTGAAAACTTTTCTCGCTACTTCTTGTTTAGAACATTTTCTTTTGTGTTTTTTCTTTCGTACCAACTCATTCACATTTTATATGAATTTTATTACTAGAAATCTATTCTATTTGAGAAAACGTTAAAAAAAAACAAACTACAATTTTTACATTTCGTGAACTGGTCATTATACACAGCTAGAAATAAATATTAATAATGTTGATATAAGCAATTCTTTTATTGTTGGATGTTTTGAAAATTATGTTTTAAAAAAAATCGAAATAGCTGAAAAGACATTTATCTAAACAATGTCACACAAAAGTCATGCAGCTTCAATCCCTTTCTTTTATTTTCTCCAACACGTTTCTCCCTTCTGCTTTCTCATTAGGTTTTTCAACCTTACATTTTTTAAATATTCGTTCATTTTAATGCTCCCAGCCGTTTTCTTTCTACAATATACAGTGTGGTGATAAAGTTTGGAACAAAATTCATAAAATCGTTCTATAATGTTTTTAAGAAAATCGCTCGGACAGGTTAATTTTTTTTTTGAAATGCCGTCTTCTGACGTTATTTTTGTTTGGAATGACGTCATTTGTTTTTGCACAATGACGTCATCCTAATTTTTTTTAAATGACAACTGCACTTTTTTCTTCTGGTTTTAATAGACTTTCTTACTACTTAAACGTTGATGTAAAAAAATTGGTACCTTACATAACAATTTTTTTTAATAAATGACACATTTAAATTTTTTTCAGAAAAGTTCTTATGTAAAGAATTAATTCGGTAATCACAAATTAAACATCAAGGAGGTCTATCAAAAGCAAAAGAAAAAAATAAGAGGTGTCATTTAAAAAAATCGATAATGACGTCAATGCACCTTAAAGCTTCACTCTTCGTCTTAGATACATAAATTACTGTTATTTGCTTTAATTTAGAATGTTTACTATTATTATTTTTACTAAATTATAACCACTGACGATCTGAAGTAAATGTGTCATTTAT
>JAFFZR010022273.1:0-10061 GCA_018397195.1 Lethrus apterus | reverse complement strand
TCCCGTGAACAGGCTGTATAAGTGAAGTTCCATAAAGAATAGAAAAATTAGAAAATTATTGCATTTTTATACAAACATATAAGTAAAGACGCCAAAAAATGGGAACAACGGAATGAAAGTAAAATGAATTGCAAATTGAGTTTATTATTACACATTTGAAATTTTATTATATTCGAGCAAAAATGAAAATTCTTTATTATCCGGTTTGTCTTGTAATTTATTTTATTTGTTATTTCCATTTATTCATGAATATAAAAAAATTCTGAACACATATTTGTTCCTCAAATCGAATGCAAACGAATATGGATTGAACTTCATGAAACAAGAGCTTTTATCAGATTTTTCACACATTGTTGCAGTCCATTGAGATGCTTATATTCAATATACATGTAGAAAAGTTTCTCTATAGCGGAATACATGACGACAATAAATTGCGAACATATGACGCATGCAAATGCACTAGAGACTCTAGAGAGTTACCGTTAACAAGGGCCACACTGTTACACCGAACCCTTTGCGAAACTCGGATTTTAAAAACAAAGCTGATTCTGGAAATTCTTACGCTCCATTTACAATTACTTACACAAATTGCTTTTTAACTTGTCGGAACTTTTGAACATGCATCATAAAGTTCATGTCAATTAAGGTAAATATTTGCTTTGATATTTGTTTACTTAATAATCGTTTATTTATTTTTTTGCAAAATAAATTGAAGAAAACTGATTCCACTTTATTGTTCTCATCAGTATTGTGAATAAGAATGAAATCAGTAGGACAGCGTAGGAACCAGAAGCTCATTATTGAAAATTAACAACGAATAACAACAAAAATAATGAACTGCAGAACACACCTTAATTACACTAATTATTAATTTCCTGGGATACTGAGTTCTCCTCGAGACTAACAACATATTAACCTTAATGTTACAAATACATATTATATAAACGCGATAATTTTGAAATACATAGCTTCAGCGATTATGGAAATTCTATACATAAAATAACTTAATACGCTGGTTTCTTTACTGATTAAAAAACAGTTGCTCACGAGCCATATTTAATGTTTTCCCAAAGATTTATTTTTAGTTTTGAGATATTATAAGATATGTAGTTTATTTTTGTCACAGTTTAAATTGCTCTATCTGCTATAATTACAAACGAATATTAAAATTAAAAAATAGAACACATTCATTATGAACCTGAAGTTGCACACGAAGTAACGCAGTTATAATAATAAAATTTTATATTTAATGTGAAAAACCTTGTAATTTAATTATATTTTAAATAAAACAGTGAAAGTGTTTTTATTTTTGAATCGGTTTGAAATATCAAGCTACTTAATTTTACTTTCATCTGTGAAGTTAAGTGTTTCCTGTAACCTTCTAAAAATGTACTATTAAAATTAAGAAATTAAATCAAGAACAATTTAGGTTACCGAATATAAATGCTTTTACAATTGTGTCATAAAATTAAAAACCATGAATGATATATATTGTCATATTATTATCATCGAATTTTGTAGACGCAAAATAAAATAATTGTTCAAAACTCATGTATGTACCATCACCGTATTGGATGGATTATTATATGTAGATTGATCTATAAAGTTCCAAACATTGAGTAACTATTAATTTCTTGTAAAGTTTGATTAAATTAGTTCGTAAATAACAGCGCGTAATTCGTAAATTGATTAATTAATAAAAGTCAAATTTAATCGATACAAACTCAATAAAAATAATCGTAGAATACAATGTATTTAGATTTTGGGGATGTTTTCAAAGGATAAAATGCTAATGTAATTAAATCACCTTTATAAATCACAAATGAAAATTTCATATTTAACCAAAGGTAATCTAATTAAATATAAATAATAATTAAATAAAAAATGTAAAAGGCGGATAAATGGTGAGCGTTTGCGTAAGATTTTACCATCCAGAAATTATTTCATCGTTTATTACAGTAAATAAATGCATTTACTATACCTCGTTCTGTTTATTTGCGAATATAATTCGTTAAAGTAATCTCAAGGCGAGTCCAAAAAAGCCAGTCTTATTGCCTTCAGGAATTAAGTTTTATTATAAATACAAATGAGTGCTACTTTGAATTGCAAATAAATTAAAAATGGAAATTAAACGGGGAAACGTGGAATAAAATGAATACGAGGAAAATACATAACATAATATAATACACGAAATGCCACTTTTAGTTGCCAGAGAAACAAACGAAAAAACAAAATTGTTAATCATACAGTGTCGTCTAAAGTAAAGATTAGGACAACATTTGTGTGAGGGTTATTTGTCACTGAGGATTTAAACAACATCTTTTTCAACTTTTCCAATAATAAGGAATATACACATACACATAAATATTAAATTAGGTAAATAATTTTTATTTCGTAAATTATTTATTTATTTTTTTTTTAAATCTGATTTTACATGCAGATGATACAACGCAGCCTCTAATGATGTTGTTTGCAGGCTGAAGTACCATTTAATCCGGTAAAGGCCGGTAAAGGCCAACCGAGTAATGTAATGCAATACGGGGGGATTCACTTTGTATTCAAACCTTGCCGTTATCCTTCGCCGCACAGATCGTGACCCCTTATAGTTTCTCCAATCTCAGTTGATGTTAATATGAACTATATACAAAGTCATTGTGAAATAAGTGCCACTATTTTAATAGGTGATAGCTGACCTTGGCCAAAACCCAAATCAACAAAAACGACGGTTATATCTTCAGTTTAAATTTTCGGAAAATGTCATTTTTTTATATGAGCATTCGGTTCTAAATACGGTCCTGTAGCCATTTTAATACGTATTGTAAAATAGCACCTTTAAATGCGAGGAAAATATTTTCAAGAAACTAATGTTATTGCTCGTTAAACACTTATCAAGAATAACATTGACAAAATAGTAATAGATGTAGACGTAAGGATAAAATTTGAAAACTAAGGATAATATACTATTTATTATAAAATATATAAAACAATTAAACATAACATAATAAAATGCACAATAACGATCAATTATTTTGTTATGTATATTAAACTAATAAATATTACACATTTTATGTTTATTTGACGCTTTATTATTAATTGGAGTACAGTTGGATTTTGCTGAATTTCGCGTTTAATTATGAAACAATATTACAGGATAGTAATTTCACAGTTTGTAAACGTGTTGATTTAGGAAAAACGCATTTCCATTTCAATGTGCACTGTGTGTTTCATGTAATAGTTCTAATCATAGAATTAATTGGTCACTAGTTCAAAACAAACACAATGAAACCGGAACTGTAAATTGAATCTTAATTACATTCACAAAATCCATAAATTTTTGAATAAATGATATGATGTATCGTTCGGCAATATCAAACAGACGGTTCCAGACACTGTCTAATATAAAAATAATTGATATTATTTATTGACAGACAAAGATTTAAATTTGACCCACGAGCTCGACTTGCATTAATCGCTCACATCCGCAGACCAACGTTGGTGTCTGGGTTCATACCCGTCATCAGTACGACTTATGACCTATAAGGAGACTCAATTAATGCATTGCACCACTCACCGATAAGTGGCGCCCGTGCATTAGTTTTAAATTAAAGATTTAAATGTTTCCATACTGTTTAGATACGATAGAATAAAATTTTTTGCTCGTTGTTGTTTTACGTTATCATAGCATGACAATAGTAGTTTACGTTACAAGTGAGTGAAGTGGTTCATTATGAAACGAGTATGCGAATTTCAGCACGAGCCCAACTCCAAATATGCAAAAATGACGGTCCTATGTTGAAGGGTGTGCGAGAAAAAAATATTTTAAGTTTTGAGTAAAATATGACAATAACGCCGAATTATCATCAGTAAAGGTGGTTTTGCAACATTTCATATTATTCCCGCCAAAAGAAGTTGAGTTTCAACGCGACACATATTGAAATGGACACAGGACCGTATTTAGAACCGAATACCCATATAAAAAATGACATTTTTCGAAAATTTAAAATGAAGATGGAAACGTCGTTTTTGCGGATTTGGGTTTGGGTTAAGGTCAGCTATCACCTGTTAAAATATCAGTACTTATTTCAGAATGAGCCTGTATATAAAGAAAAAATTAGTAGAACAATGTGCCCTATTTTCATATTCCAATAAAAGTTCTTTTTTACAAAACAACAATAATTTTCAATTTAACTTTTTTTATTAATAAAAATAATCTTTATTAAAATTTAAGCTGTTATTGATTATTTATATTTACATTCACAAAATATCAAAATTATTCTGAAAGGATACTGAAAGTTCACCGAAGTAGCCATATACATACACGTACATACATTAAATGTATATAAATAATAAATAACATAATAAAACTCTGGATTGAGACTCGAAAGCTGTGTACATACAGCACTGGCTCTGATTAAAAAAAGAACAAGAAATTATCTGAAAGACTGAAGAGAATATCTAAACTTGGATAAGGGAAGGAAAAATGAACAAGTTCTCATAAGAGTGAAAATTGTGAAAGGGGTAAAAAGGAAAATTGTATTCTAATTCCGTATTTCATCTATTTAATTGCGTACATTTCGTCCCATCTGCTCGATGTTCTCTTTCCTTTTCTTCAATCATTCCAATCCTTCTCCAGTCTCGTTCATGATTCTCCACCTTCCATTTTCTTTATCCTCATCCTAGTTACTTCCTCACATCCCCTCTTCACAAAATCTGCATTACCCATACTACTCCCCCATCCAGTATTTATTGGCCCTTTCCTCATTTCCGCACCTAAATCTTGCTACTATTCTATCCTCTCCCAACTTCTCTCTCCCTGCTTCTGTCCAGGTAGTCTGGTGCCCTCCCATGTGTACATAAGTCTATGTATTTCTTATTGTACCTCGTCTCCCTCATTTGCTCGTACCTTCTCTGCCCTCACCTCTGCCTACACAACCTTCTACTCCACTGTCCTACCCTCTCTTTGTTTCTTCTCAAACTCCGGTAAGTAAGACCATTCTCGTCAAGTTGTCTCTTAAGTAACATAAATCTGTATAGGTCTATACAAAAAAATGCAATTTCAAATTTTTCCCATAATGTAAAAATATTTATTAAAATAAACACATTACATATTTTTTTGTTATTTTGAAAAGATTTAAAAAGACAATCTTAACACAACTAAAAAGCCTAAATAAATGTAATATAATTATAACTTATTATAAATTTTCAAGAGTATTGTCATTTACCAAGCACTTACCAAGCAGGCATGCTTAGAGAGGTTTCTATGAACGGATTAATTGTAGGAGTATTGCAATTTCCGTCGGTTCAGTGCATTTGTAAAGACATTATTTGCCTTTGCTGTTCCACCTTTCAATTACATAGATTACCAAACTGGACATGCAAGTCACCCTTTGTGTCAATTTCCATGACAAGCCTTTATTATACAGTGTGGGATTAAAGAATGGAATATTAAAAAAAAAAACGAACTTAAATGGTTTTTTAAAAAACGCTAAAACAGGTCGATTTTATTTTTTAAAAATACACATACATTTTTTTTAGTGGGATCCGATAGTGATTTTCTACCCTTTATGACCGTGCAAAAAAATCATAACGTTGCACTAAAAAAATTCTGAGAAAAATCGATCCGAAAATTTAATGTTGGACGATTAAATTATGGAATATTTAAAAAAAAAGCGAACTCAACCGGTTAAAAAAAAAAAAAAACAGGTCGATTTTATTTTTATAATGTTGCATAACAAAAATTCTGAGAAAAATCGAGCTGAACATTATTATTAATTATTATCATGGTATCTTGATTATTCAATACGCTACAAAGGTTTTAAGATAAAAACGAAAGGTACTTCAACAAGAAATTTGCGTACCGTTCATGGTCTGAATTATTTGTTATCTAGGATAATATCAACATTAAATTTTCAGATCGATTTTTCTCAGAATTTTTTTAGTGTAACCTTTTTTTGCTTTACTTTAATCCCAGCCTGTATAACCCGATAATTCTAAAGCAAGCAAGCATTGTAAGATGCAGCAAGGACTTTTATCCCTTAGCCCGATAATATTTTCTAACTTAAAACTCAGAAATAACCCTTGAGTTATTATATCGTTGATTCCTGTAGCTTGGGTATTGAAACTGATGTAAGTGTGGCTAGAATATAATAGGTCTGTTTGGTATCCTGAACTGGTGCAGGAAAGTCTACACTAAAAGGTGCAAGAGCTGTAAGAAGTGTAGCTCCACTTTAGTAATTTTTAACTGAACATAACAAACGACTTTAGTGCAATGTGACCCGTCAGCTTCAACTAAGTTTGTTCATAGTATAATAATACCATTTATTGTATTAATTATAAATAATATAAATAAATAAATATAAGAATGAATCAAGACAAAATTTGTGTTATTGACGAGTTACCAAACAGACCTAATATTTTGGCTCAAAACAATGTTTTAACGTTCCAAAAATAAATTATTACTTAATTTAATATTTTATGGTCTTTCTAAATTCAATTAATTGTGTTCTATAGCCCAAATCCATTTTTATTAAATAATAAAAGTTTGGTCTTTATGCGACATTTTTTTAAAATTTTTGTTAGCAAACTGTCTCGTCAAAATGCCTCCAGAAAATGTATACACTAATAACTATAAATTTTAAATAATAAATTCCAAAAAAAATATAAATTATTGTTTTATAATTTAACAGCAATAATGGAATGCTTTTTAAAGTGATATTTTTTCGTTTATGCACAATTTTGATTTAAAAACCATAATAAACAATGTACCTAATTATTTTAATATTCTGGAGTATATTATAAGATAAATTTAGAATTTAATACAGCCGATGGGCAGAATAAATTTATAAATGAACTGGAACTGAACTCGAAATTCAGATGCATATCGCGCCGTCACGCCATGACGCATGAATTAAAATATCACACATATCAACTGAAATTTGACATTCGTTATTACAAGTTATTACATAATTTATATAGGTATATCTAATGCATTACAGCATTGCAATTCTATAGAAAATGGCTAACAAGTGGTTTTGGGTATTAATTTTCGCCTTAAAAAGCTTTTAAATTCCATCAAGGGTGCAATTGTGATCTAACGTCATCCTCAAATCGGAGAGTACCTCGAAGCTTATTACTAGGAAGATGATTGTTTATTTTCATAAATAATTTACATATGTACAGGATCATTCTGAAATATGTCCCACTATTTCAAGAAATGATAGTTGACCTTAACCCAAATCCTAATCTGGAAAAACGGCGGTCCTATCTTCATTTTAAATTTTCGAAAAATGTTCATTCGTAATTACGGTCCTCTGTCCGTTTCAATATGCGTCGCGTTGAAAATCAACTTTTTTGGCGGGAATAACATGAAATGTTTTGCAAAACAACCTGTAGTCTCGATAATTCGGCGTTATTTTCATATTTTATTCAAACCTAAAAATTTTTTTCTTTCAGTTAGTTATTGTCACCTGTTAAAATAGCGGGACACATTTCAGAATGTCTTATGTCTTAAGATAATTTATTGCCTTTAGTTGTTGGTTATGGCGATGGCAAAGTACGTTGGTCCCATTATTGAGCCACGTGGAATTCTTAAAGTCTTGAACAAGGAGCAATAAGCTTCGTCCATTTTCATAGAAAGTTTTCAGTTCTCAGTAACAAAGACTCCTTTAATTCGAAAAATTTTAATCAGTAACTATTGTATATTTTATATATTTCGGGACTATAATTACATGTGCGTACATCTGACAAGCAAATAAAAAATTTCATTAAATGTTGGATTCAATTAATAAAATTTTATTTACCGCACATAGTTTGACCTTACTGAGGAAATTGCAGAATTAAAACCTTCCTCAATTATACCCGTTTCCAATGATGTAATATGTGGTTTTGTCGTATTATTCGTCGCGCAGTAAATGCTGACCTAGATCATATAATTAATATGTGCAGCTCTCCCTTTTATGTCACGTTTACATTGAGGCACATGAAACATTTTTTGCGCGTTTAATAATGCATGACGTCCAGTTGCGGATACAACAATTTTGTTTGGAAATGTATGAAAAAAAATTAACTAATCTAGGTTTAAAACTACTTTCATTTCGATTAGTCTTTGGCAAGAATTCTCTATGGCAATAATGTAAAAATATTACTCTTTTAAAATGAGTTTATAGAAAACTCTAACCTCAGTTGACAAAAAATTTGTACTAAATGATACGAAAGAATGGACTACAAGAGCCATCTTAATTTGAATGATAGAATTTATTTTAATCTGTACGTATTTCCAAAGCACTTAAATTATTCAATTAGGAATAAAATCCTTAACATTAACAACTTAATTTAAATGCTTAATTTCCAACGTCGTAAATGTTTTTATTTTGTTTAAATAAGATAATAATAATTTTATTATTGTTATTGATAATTAAATATTTACACAAATATAGGTATAATGTAAATCTCAACAGAACAAGTATACATAAAATGGATTAAGCCAAAACATCGAGTTGTGGTTTAAATCTGGAACTAAAATGTGTGTCTGCTGTTCAGACATACACATATTGTTACTAAACTAGAAATAAATTTGTGTTTCAGTTTGCTAACTTATTTAATAATCTGTGATTTATTAAGAGCAAGAAACATATCTAACAAAATTCGCAAATTATGTACAGATATTGACTTTTAAGTTTTACAACAAGTTGAAGTTTTAAGCAATTTCAGTCACATTCAATGATTATTTTCGAAAATCAAAATATGACGTTTTAAAGTCGGAAAAAAATATTTAAAAAATCTGTGTTTTATCTTTGGCTCAAATCGTAATTATGTGAAAATACCTTTAATTTTTTTTAATCTTCATTTGCGAATTATTCGCGTATATTTTCTTAATTACCAAAAAGTCTTCGTAATCAATCGTATTTGTTTCCATCATATGTCCTTCGTACGGATAGGGAAAATATATTCAAATAAAAAGAAAACAAACTGCGCCTTCACGTCACCGAATATTTACCTCAAGTATTTCAACGAAGAATATCTTTTGACTTAAAAGATTATACTATAAGTATTTGCAGAAAATTGTAAAAATTGATGATTTCTGGTAAAGGTGCAATAGGTGAAAAGATAAAAATCAATTTCCTTATTCGAACAGATTTTGCCAAGACTCATTCTATCACAGATTGTAAGAATTATTGTACAGGATGTTTTATTTTCGTTGTTTTAAATGTTAAAGTACCATTAGCCTACAAGCTAGGAGATAACCATTTACGCAATGCTGTGCCAATTTTTCACGAGCAATTCACGTAAGTGATTAAAATTTTTCTGCCTCATCTCATTTCCACTGTAGAACCGGAAATTTAAAGTACACATTTTTTAAAAATTATCATAACTCTAGTATGTTTCAAGTTATCGAAAAAAAGCAGACATTTTTTCATCAGCATTTTATGGAGTACTTGAAACTTTGCTCAGATTTCTAATTGTCATTGCCACTTCGCCGCCACCAATCTTCATTTGTTTTTCTTTAATGGTAACCATTAAAACCGTCTTACTGAGGGCTTTCCAAAAATATAAAAAAATAATACAGTGTGGTGATAAAGTTTGGAACAAAATTCATAAAAGCGTTCTATAATGTTTTTAAGAAAATCGCTCGGACAAGTCAATTTTTGTTTTTGAAATGCCGTCTTCTGACATTAATTTTTTTGGAATGACGTTATTCGTTTTTGCACAATGACGTCATCACATTTTTTTTTTTTAATGACAACCCCCACTTTTTTCTTCTGTTTTTAATAGACCTTCTTACTACTTAAACGGTGATGTAAAACAATTGGTACCTTACATAACAATTTTTTTGAATAAATGACATTTAAATTTTTTCTTTTAAACAAAAGTTTTAATTTTTTGCAGAAAAAAAGATTATTTTTTTCAGAAAAGTTCTTATGTAAAGAATTAATTCGGTAATCACCACTTAAACATCAAGGACGTCTATCAAAAGCAAAAGAAAAAAATAAGATGTGTCATTTAAAAAAATCGATAATGACGTCATTGCACCTTAAAGCTTCACTCTTCATCTTAGATGCATA
>JAFFZR010022272.1:0-14594 GCA_018397195.1 Lethrus apterus | reverse complement strand
GGTATTGTGAGCGACTAATGCTTGCTTGAAAAATATTTTACTACGCGTTGAAAAACCATACCAATTATTAACCAATCACAACAGCGTAATTTAAATTTGGCGGAAGTAAAGGAACTCATGTCAATAAGCACTGGAATTATCGGAGATGAGAAAATAAACTGTCACATGTCTCAAGAAGTGAAGCATTTAAAAAATCAGGGATAGCGAAGCGAAGGAGAATGCACTAAATTTAGCCAACAGTGTATCACATGTAGATTAGGCCTACTGGGGATACCACTAAAAGAAAACGCGCTAGGAACTCTACCTCATGGCGGTGTGGAAATGAATTTGTTGGTTAATACGCGTGTTGCGGGTAGACTTTGCGGCGCTCGTACGCCGAAACTATTCATTTCACAAGAAAAAGGTTAATACATAAATTATAGGAAATGTTCTCTAGTTTAATTTATTACATTACTATTTTCACCGTGAAGTGAGTCGGAAAGGAAATATCGCCGAAAAACTGTTTTGGAGCGCCATTTTTCCAATATGGCGGCTACTTCCGGAAAAAAAAGAGGTGGCAAAGTAAAAATTCGGAAAGAGCACGTAAAAATCTAAAAATATACCAATTTTCAAAACTACCATAAAACTTCACAGGTAACCTCCTTTTTGAGCGCCAAATGTCTGGACTAGTTGTGTAACGTTGCATTTAAAATTTTTTTAAACTGTTCCGTATGATATACGCCACTAAAATCAAAATGTAAATGTGTAATCGACCAGTAATAATAATCATATTCATAATAACCCAAAACACATTACGCGGACATTACAGGCATGTGATTATGTTAATTATTTTATTCTCATTTGCGGAGCAATTAAATTCGTGTCGAAACAGGAGCCAAACGTTCGGCGATATTTTTCCCTCGATGGCCATAACATGTTTTATCTGCAGTAGCGTTCGTATAACGAATGTATAATTGAAACAAAATTGACAATTAATATCCTCTGTGCGCGATATTAGCAAATGAAATTTACAGCGATAAATTCCCGTATAGGAAATGGGTCCGTCGTACGGTTTCGTATATTGTATAATGGAATGTAATTATTATATTAATGTCGCCCGACGAGTATTTAATCCGATGATTTTTAATTTAAAATCAAAAGTGGCAAAACTTCATCACAATAAAAATGTGTGTAAAACATATTTATTTTTTCGAGAAGGTATTCGATTTGTGGTTTACGAGGATGTGTTCGGCATATTTTATGAAAAATATTGAAAACAAAGTAGCACCTTTTTGTAAGGTTTAGATGTGGAAGCTAGAATTTTTTTTTTGATTTAATGCATAAAAGCAAATGTGCACGTCGATGAATTGATTATTAAAATAATAAATGATTATTATATTTCTTGACTGTTTATAAACTGGAAAATGGAAAAATCGCAACAGTTTTAATTGTAGTTGTAATTTTTAATTTGATAGAACTTTTAAAAATTATTCCTGTAATAAATCAAATAAGAAATTCTTCTGTTCGATTTTCGCATTTCTCTCACACCTGAACGTGTGAGACAGCACAGAACGCGTGCCATTTCGCCATTTCCAGTCCGCTGACGGTGAAGGGGACGGGAGAAAATGTTTCCAGCCGAAATGAAAAGAGTTCGGGAAATGAGAAATTACTCAGGTCGAAGTACCAATCGCTCGGCGTTTGATAAATGCGGTGGTCCGAAACCTAATGGACCGGACCCATTGAATACGAAAATTGATGGAGAGCTTCGACATCATTTACCACTTGAAAAGCTTAATTAACGTTATGTTCGTTAAGTGTCGGATGCTTGTGTATGTGTCGTTGCGTTACCATCGACTAGTACACATATTTAAAAAAGATGTTTGAAAGTCTAATGAGAAAAAATTGTAAGTTCAGTATGCTTTTAGTTTGTCACTTAATGTGCGAGTTATTTAAAATTTTCTTGCATTTTCTTTTTAATTAATTTTTTTTAACTTGTTCGTTGACATCTGTATCTTGCATTAGAGAGAATGTTCATAATGTTGGTAATATTTATTATTATTATTAATATAAAAAGCAGAATTAATGTTACAATTACAATTCAATAACATAAATATTTGATGAAGATACATAATGAATGAAAAGTCAAAAATTCAAATAAGTGGTTTCTTGGTTAGCCTCTTTTTGTGCTGTAGGTCGTTCAACAAATTATCTTTAAACTAAGGTTTCGTGAGAACTTTAACTTGTTTTGTTGAGGAATCGAATTCATTGGGAATCCATCTAAATTTTACCAACGTACAAACTTTTAACAGACAATTTTCATTTGAAATGAAATTTAATAAATACGGGGTTCCAAATCGGCAATAAATTTCTGCGTGGCTCGTTTCGTTCAGCTGCGTATCGTCGACACCCACCGCGTGTTTCCACCCCGTCGTTCGGTCCAACGACGTTAAGAAAATCGTCCAGAAATTGAAAGAGATTCCCTAACGAATTATTGAACGAACCAGAAACTCGTTTTAGTGGTATTTATGTCAAATAAAAATCACGAACGACTAAAATTGATACGAAACGATCCGTAAATTATGGATGTGGTGAAAGATTTGATTGGACAGTGGTGACCCAATTCTTTTGTTTTATATCTCCGTTTGATTTTACGTTTACGCGAATAAAGTTGTGTATATTCCGATGTTAATGTTAAATTAAGACGTTAGAACATGCTTACAAATTACGAATCAAAAATAATAAATAAAGATAAATAAAGACCACGTGCAGGATTTTCAAAAATTGTTTTATATTTTTGCACTTGTGTTTTACGGTGAGATATACAGAACCTTCCTTAAATAAGTACAGATATTTTAACAGGTGATAGCTGACCTTAAGCCAAACACAAATTCGCAAAAACGGCGGTTCTATCTTAAATTAAAAATGTCATTTTTTATGTGGGCATTCGGTTCTAAGTACGGTCCTGCGTCCATTTCAATATGTGTCACGTTGAAAATCAACTTCCTTTGGCGGGAATAACATGAAATGTTGCAATACAACCTTTATAGATGCTAATTCGGCGTTACTGTCACAAAATATTTTTTTCTGGCACACCCTTCAACATAGAACCGTCATTTTCCCATATTTGGGGTTGGGCTATTGTCAGCTATCACCTGTTAAAATATCTGTACTTACTTAAGTAACACGCTGTATAGTTAAAAAGAATGGGGCAAAGTATCTAGCACTGAAGAATTCCTCCGCATGCCATCGTTCGATATCCAAGTTTTTCTAGCATTCCTTCTAATATTAATTTTTTGAACTTTATTTACATCGATTTGAGAGTTTTCTATGTAGAGCTGTATTTTATAATATTTATGAATGCGTTTGATGTTAAGAAGCCGAGGAAATTTGTAGCAACTGACAATTTAAAGAGTACCGCAAGGTCCAATATTGAGGCTTCTAGTTTTCTTGAAATCGAAACTATCGATTTTCGAATTGAATGTCGAATTATGAGCTGCTTTGAAGCGGAATTTGTTGTGTATTTTTATGCGAATATTTTCATTGCCTTTGCTATTTAATGATATTTATAAATTTACATAATTTATTTTCTAGCAGGAAATCAACGCAGTGCATATGATTTTAATTAAATAAGTTAAATAAATTTAACTTCGAAAGTAAACTTTTAACGACAAAATAAATTAAAATTTAGGTTGGACGTCGCCATTTTTAAACGATATAAACGAACCGGTCGAATTATGACGCATCGGCCCGCCGCTCCTCACGAAGCTCAAACCGTTCCGAAAGTCGTAAATCAAACGTCGTTTGTTTTTCGTCGCGTTTTTCACATCGCCGTCGTTTCTTGTAAGCTTGTCGCCGCGATAAATCAAATTTCGATAAAAACCGGCACAATTCGAATTTGTAGGTGGATATTTATTTTCACTAGCGCTTTTAGTACGTCATCCTCTTCTGGATATTCCGGTCGCCGGCTGTTGCAGAAATTGTGACAAATGGCGTTGAGGAGGAGCGCGGCGTGTTCCTATCAACTTTTCTCGATCTGGGCGTCCGTGTGTGTGCGTGCGTTTAAAACGTAGTGAATGTGTACGAGAGTGTGCTAGTACCAGCTGTTGCCGGCAACCGTTGAAAACCGCACAAACTTCTCTCCAACATTTGTTTCGCAGCGCACCGTGTGCCGGAAATCGGTCTACCTGCTTTAACAATCGCCGCAACGCAAGGCAGCTGACTTACGGATTAATTTGGCACGGTCGTTCTCCGTAGCGTCTCTTCCTAAAAATCAATTTCGTTTTTCAATCGGAATAAACGAATTAAAACACGATGAAGCATGCATTTTCCGTTGTTTGCAGTCGCCTGTGTGGAATTTTAAATATGCAGATTTGTAATATGGGGACATTCATGCGTGTAACGCTGGTTAATAAATCCGATTAATTGCAAACATTTTCACTGGGTTGTATTTTTAAACAGGAAATGTGGGCCACGAAAAATTGTTGTATCCTACATTCGTGTTGTGAAATGGGTTAATCCAATTCTGATTAAGAGAAAATAGTTGGGTAATACTTAGGCATGAGCATGAGCTTAAAAATGAGCAAATTATTTAGATAATAATAATAAAAAAAAAATGAAAAACGAGGTAACAATTATTGCCTGGGAGAAGAGTACTGGATCTAAGGTTTGTGCAGGAAAGAAAGAGTTTAGGGATTGTAAGGGATGGACGGATGATGAAAAGGGTGCTATAAGACTTTGGAGAAAGTGTTTCGGCGAGAGCGGACAAGGCTTAGGTATACTGAGAACAGTGAAGAGGAAGTTGGGCCAGAAAGATTTAATTTACAATATATCCTGTGTATACAAGTATTTATTTTTGAGATTTTTAATTTAATTTAAGCATTAATAAATTATCACTGGGGCGTTTTCTGTACGACATTTTTATTAGTATTTTGTACGCCATCCATTCGTCTGTAGTTCCGACTTGGTAATTTTCAGTTTCGCAACTTTTCGTATAAATCAAGCGATGTCAGATAAGGGAGTTTGCGATGATCGATTCATTTCTGTTGCATTTCGTGCTAATCTATTCGTTTGGCGAGCGTTTCCGTTTAAGTTTGCTAAGCTGCGAGAACTTCCACGTCTGCGTATTAGCAACAATAATGTATATGAGAAAAAAGAATTTTGAAACGAGTTTTTAGATTCATGAATAAAAGTGGTTTATGTCAAAAATATTTTTTTTATAACACGGTTTTTATGGTTAAGTGTTGGTATTTTATCGAAATCCGGTTGGACCTTTATTCGCTTTAAAATACCCGAAGACTTGAAGTCTCCCCTGTTATCTTATAGGGTTTACTAAAAACTTTTGCAGCTGCGACACTTTTTGTAAAGAAATTAATGCTAGAAATAAAATATTTTCATAAACGTGGATAATGTTAAATGTGAAACATTTGTATTTAAGGATAGAAAATCCAGAGATGTTCGCAGAACGATTTGTGGCCTTAAAGTCTATGAATTATATATGAGAGTGAATGTTGCCTATAACATATTCATCCGTACGTTATGTTACTGTAATATTTCAAACGTCTTGAAAACAGTTTATACCATAAAATATTTTTTATTTAATGTTCATAGTATGTAGTCACGAAAACTTGTCGCTAAATTTCGGTCGATTTCAGTAGATGGAAACATGTTATTTTCAGTACTTGAAGAAAATTGAAATTGTTTGAAATTATTGACATAAATCTAATAATTTTTCAAAGATTGTGGTAGTATTTGAATATTATACATATAAATATTATACAAAAAAATATATACAATTGTCTGGGGTCGGTCTATTACGCCTTACCTATTCACTTTATTAAAAAATGTTTTAAGTAAAAGTTGTTTGGAGTCAAGTACTCTACACCATAAAATTATTCTGAAATATACAGGTTGTTTAGTTTTGCCTGTACGTTATACAACTTTGTTATTTTAAATGGAACAGCCTGTATATCGTCGCATTTTCAGATTCCCCGGAACAAAATAGGGAAAGTTTATACTACAGACCCCATACTAAAATTGAGCGGTTTTCGAGATATTCCACGTAGTTCTATTTAAAAATTAATAATGTTTTTATTAACGATGATTTTGTAACGATTCTTTGGCATAATGGTTACAATGCTTCAAGTTACACAGTCAATACCAAATATCCTCGTTATATTATACAGGATGTTTCAAAATTGAAAATGAATTGTAGCATTTTTAAAAGGCTAAAACACGTTTTTTTCAAATGGAACACCCTGTATATTTTTATGCCATTTGATCAAGTTTTAAGTTAAGTTAAGTTAAACGGATACGAAATAATCCTTAATAAAAACGTTATTAATTTTCAAAGAGAATTACCTAAATTAAAATTAATTTTTTTTCCTAAAAGTCGAATATCTCGAAAACCACTCAATTTTAGTATGGTGTCTGTAGTATGAACTTTCCCTATTTTGTAACGAGGAATCTGAAAATGTGACAAAATACAGGGCGTTCTGTATAAAATAACAAAGTTGTATAAAGTACAGGAAAAATTAAACAACCTGTATGTTTTGGAATAACTTTATGGTGTAGAGTACTTGACTCCAAACAACTTTTACTTGTAACATGTTTTAATCAAGTGAATAGGTAAGGCGTAATAGACCGATCCCAGATAATTGGCAGGCCCGGTATATTCTGGTTAACAATAATTAGAATTGTAGTATAAACTACAGGTAATACATCACCCTGTACACCCTGTACATTTCAGAATAATTTTAAGAGTACATGACTCCAAACAACTTTACTTGAAACATTTTTTAATAAAGTGAATAGGTAAGACGTAATAGACCGACCCCAGATAATTGGCACACCCGGTATATTGAATAAAGCTCCCAAAAATTGCCTAAATATTTTTTACATTTTTATTATTAAATATTTCATAAAATTTAACTTGGGGGTTCAAGAAACCAATTATGGTAATTTCCAATTAGTTAGTAATTTAATATCACAGTATGAAACCTTATAAGATTTTCCAATCAGAGAGAGCGAACTACTTCCACAACTTGAAAATCTAATAATACTTTCAACAAGAATATTTCAATGACTTTCGTGAAATTGCTGTTAGACTTTTTCAATTTTTATCAAAAGGAAAACACAAAAAAAAGATGAATTATAAATAAATTTCCAATGTCGCCTTAAGTAAAATTCTTTGAACAACAAGTTAAGCTTTTAAGGAGTTAGTAAACTTGCTTGTTTCGTATTAAAAATAGTTTGTTGTGTATAAGAAAACTTTTAAAATCGGAGAGACATAAAGTTCGTCGAGTTATTCTTGTAACTATGAAGTGGAAGTTATCAACGATTTTTCAAATTGAACAACCACTATTACATATTTATCTTATGAAAGTTCAAATTTTGTAATAAAAAATAAATAAATTATTTTTTTAAGTCTTATTTTTGACTAGGAAGTTTCAAAAATCTTCAGTTCTAGCTTCATTTCCTAAAAAGTATTTTTTTTATAATTTGTTTATATTCAACACCGTTATCTTGCCTCACTTTCGTTTACCACGTTTCAATTCTTCATTTTCTAATCACTCCAGTTTTCTTAGTTTTTTTTAAATTTCTATGTTCAGTGTGTTACCTTGATCCAGGTCACGTGATCAATGTGATTTTTGTGAAGAAAATATTACTTTCAAAGTTTACCTACAAACACTTATATAATAATAATATTCATTTTTTTTAAATTTTCAAGTAATTATTGTAATTATACATTTACATAAAATTTGTAACACAAATAAAAGCTATTAATATATGTAAGTGTGAACAGCCTGTATATGTAGTCTGTGTGCTTTTTTTTAATCGAAACATCTTTGCAATTTGAGGCTTGTAAGTCATATTTTCCGACGCCGTTTTATTCCACTAAACTTGCGGAATAAATCCATTCTTGGTTTGCGTTTCGTTTTATGGGCCTCCGGAGGGCAAGTTGATTAATCTGCGTCGCTCTAAGGTATACGCCGACCGAACGAAGTTGATTCGAAAGAGACGGATTCGGAGAGACGGAGAGGTTTCTTTACGCGTGAACTCAGACTATATTTCAAACGGCGCACAAACGAAGAGGTTACGTTACTTCCGCTCGGAATATGGCGATATCTACGTGACCGATGGCGATAAAGTGGCACGTTGCGAATTAGTTCGTAAAGTAATGAAGGATTTCGTGTGTGCTCGAGTTTCTCATCGCCGCAAAACATCGGGCTCTTATTTCCCAAATGAATCTAACATTTGACTATTAACCGCCTTTCTACTTGACATCGTGAATAATTGGATCCGGACTTGCTGCATTTCAATGTCTTAAAGTACCGCATACTAATTTTGCCCGGGAACGGAACTGCTTTTATTTTTGACTTGCATACCTCTTAGTAAGGTTATTTTATCAAGCAATGAACCACATTTAACCTATTATATATATGGAATCTCTTAATTGTAATTTAAATAAAATTTACAATTTTGCAGTAAATGTAATCAATATTTTTATATATACAACTTTAGAATTTCTTTTTTGAATTTTTCATGTGCTTGCCTCATTATTATTCTTAAAATTCACGCACGCTAGATGATGTACTGACATACCTATGAACACGTAATAAATAACACGCAAACATACAGTAAACGTTACAATTTCTCCCTTCAGTGTTGGTTGTGAGCAACGTGTAGTAAATCGTGGAGGATCCACGGTTCGGACAGGCTCAACTAACGCGTTAAGTTTGCTCACGTTTCATATTCGAAAACTGCGGGATATACAGAGCGAGAGTCGCGATTGAATGTGACGTATTAATAAAAACCCGTGATGTATGGGCTATGATGTATGGTTACGGATATACAAAGATGATCCCTGTTATGTCGGAATGGGAAATCTATCGTCGTACAAAATAAAAATATCTTACCGCTTGAATAAGAAGGGTATTGATGTCCCGCAATAACGCTCAAATCGAGCGCTGACAATCATTATCGATGGATGAGGAGGCATTATTTTGTTAGTACGGAAAAATGACGATTTTATGTCGGGATGCGATTTTACGAAATTTACCGTTTAAATTTAAAATACACTTAAATTATTGTTTTTTAATAATAGATGGGACAATAATTTGTAGAAACTTAAATAAGCAATAAGATTTTATAAATAATTACGCACTAAAAGTAATTGATTTAACATTTTTATTATTTGTATTTTAATGATTATCCGGAAGATCTTGAAATAATAATTTCTAAAAATGTTTTTATTGTACATCAAAGTTAATTTACTGAAATCTCAATAAACTATTAGTTGGTGGACATAACGGAGCGCCGACCATCGCTCCGACCATAGATAGCATGGGTTCGCTTACAAAAAAATATATGCTGATGATCCTAGGCGAGGCCCGAGGGTCCTCGTTATGTCCGCACTCTTACGACTTTTATACTATGCACAGCTTTTTTGTAATAAAAAATGTTTCACAATATTTATGGTTTTTAAAATGAATATTCAGGGACCATTTTCAAAATGGACATAAAGAAACTTAATATCACTGCAAATTGTTTTTAGAAAAAAATTTGTTTTGCAAAAATCTTTTTTAATATATTTTCTGGGATAAATTCAAATCGAAATAGTTGAACGCATCCCGGAATTTCTTTTTCTGTACGAAGGGTAGTCACGATTCAACCCAGTAAGTACAGGAAGTGGTTTTCGGGACAAGATGAATGAGGTCTGGCATTACCGACAGGAACAAATGTACATTTTCGACTGGAATTTCCAAACTAGAAATAACACTCTATAAAATTATATGTGAATTTTTCGCAATAAAAAACGGGCGAAGTTTCGCCATTCATAGTCGAAAGAGCCATTTTGTCCGCCACGACCATAAAAGACTAAGAGTGAGAACTTTTTCGTGAAATGCGATCACATTAAATAATTTTATGTGTAGTCGTTTTTAAAGTATGAAAGTCGAATTTGAAATTTGTTCACGTATCGATCGACCCAGTCGGTTTGCGTGTAAATATGGAGAGGAAGAGACCGCAGAAAGCCAAAGGAGCGGCGGTCGGATATTTTGCGACGAGTGGACTCTTCGTAGTTCGAATTGCCGGCCGGTCCTATTCCAACCGCAGCGCTGCGGTTCGGCGTTTAAAATTTCGTTTTAAACTACAGGCCAAAGATTTATCGCATATTTATAGGAATTGTTCCGGTGACCGCAAAGATGGAATCTACTACGCTCAGACTCGAAAAGTTAAATACTCGAAATTCAACAACACCGCGTGCGGTTGTACAATTTTTGCATTTGTTGAAATTTTGATGGAAAAACTTTAAAATAAATTTATTACAACTCAAAGATTTAACAGCCTGATAGCTGATATTTATATTTTTTTATGGCTTCCATAATTTGTTAATGAATTAAACTACAAGTTAGTGAAGTACAGAGATTGACTTTTTCATAAAAATAATCAATAATACAATTATGTTTTTGCAAATTCTTGTGTAATAAATATTATTAATGAATTTTCCTACTAATTACTTAGTTTTCAAAACCCAACAATTAAACATCTTATCTATTTAATAAATACGTAAATAAACATAACCTAATAAAAAAAAATGTTACATAAACGAAATACCTACATTGTGAGTATATTGCAAATACTCATCTACGACGTAATTTCCTTTTGTTGGTCGTGTGAATGGGAGCATTACAATTGAGATTTACTTGTATTGGGTATTGGGATCGTTCTCTAATTATTATTAGATGTATTGTCAAATCAGCGCGCTTGAGTGAATTAATGGGGTCCTTCAACATTGCGTGTCGTGTTTGTAGTGAACCGCTTGACCACGCAGAAGCTTCGTCTTCCCTGAGGGCCGCATAGTTCGTTTACAAAAGCAAATATTTGATTCTGTCTATGTTGCGGTCTACCTAGGCTCATTAACGCAAAATACACACCTGTCTTAATTGCTCATGCATCGCTAATAAATAGTGTGCTCGAATGAGACAAAGTTAGATACTCTTTTTTGACAAAGAGAAGTTTCAATATTTCAAAGCGTTGTGAAGACTTGCCTGACAAAACACACACGTAATTGGAAACTTCGAATGTGAGAAATCGGGTTAAATAATGAAAAGGTCATTGTTTATAAAAAGAAGTATAGAACTGCTGGAATTTTGAGAAAATTATTATAAATTCGTACATTTTAATGATAATTCATTGAGATTCATGAGATTTACACAATCACAATCTTTACGATTATTCCCAACAGTGTGAATAACGCACCTTAACCACCGTTTAATAACCGTAGGCTTCATAAATGCGACGTGAAAAATCCGAACGGAAGTCCTTTGTATTGGTGATAAAAAGGCTCGTAGGAGACACCTGCAGAGGCGGACTAACGTGACCTTGCGTACAGCCGCTTCGTTTATTTAAGGTTTAATTGCTTTTTACCACCGGCGTTGGAAATATAAACGAGAACTTTTGGTAAAAGGAGACAATAACGACGCCATTCTTTCCAGCTGGGCCGACCGACGACGATGTTACGTATTCGTGCCGGAAAATAAATGTGACTCGTTTGTGTATTGTTTTAAGGCAACGAACTGATTTATTGAAAATTGTCTTTCCCTTTGACATTTAAATGTTTTGTAAATTGATAGAAATTTGTTTCTTTGGTTTGATCGTCCTTCCGAATCACTTCTGAATAATTTTCTTGGATCTTTGTATTTGTGATTTTTACTTTGGTATTTATATATATTTTTTTTTTGGAAAATTGTTTTCCTTCCTATCTATCTACTTTATTATCCTGAAGATCTTCTATATTATACCTGGGATCGGTCCTGTGATATTCAACTTTTTTTGCTTTACCCCTACCAGAAAATGATATTTATTTTTCATGATTCTCCTTTATTAAAAAGGAGTGAAATTATTAAGAAGAAAAATATTAGGTAAATACTACTCCAAATAGGAAAAGAAAAATATAAACGAAGTATCAACATCGAAGGAGAAAGGTAAAGAAACTGTGCAGAATGAGTAAAATAAAAAGTAAAGACAGGCAAATAAAGGATATGGATATAGATAAAGTTCCATAAGAAGGAGATGGATTGTATTGGAACAACTTGAACATGTAAAATAATAAATTGTCAGATAATAAATTAAGTGACTATGCAGTACAAAATAATAATTAATACGTCCAGATGCGACCAATCAAATTTTGAAAACGTTATTTGCATACATTAAAATACGGTAAGGCGAGTGAAGTGATGAAATGAGCGCGCGGTAAGTATTTGTATTTCGTTTCGCCACCGTCGTATTTGGCGCTCGAGGTAAAATTAAAATTGCATTATGCTATTAGCATGTTAAGTGTTTGTGCTTTCCTTCGTTCAAACTTAATTGCTGAATATGGAAAAGCTCTTTTTGTTTAAGAAAATTGTTTTTAGGGCGGGCCGCGGTCGGGTTTTCATGGAATTTTCACAATATGCATTCAACGGGGCGAAATTAGTTTGAAAATATTAAACGTGATTTAATGGAGTTTTGTTTTTTGTTCTGATTTTTTAATACTTGAATGTATTGTTAATATTTAACGTAATGAATTTTATGTTATGCTTATGAGTGTATTCGAACTATTCAACAATTATTCATCATAAAACAAAAGAACTTGTTTTGTTTTTGTTTGCTCGAATGATTGACAATTCACTGTTTATAAAAATCGCAGAAAATAATAACGGCAAATTTCCACTTTAAATTGTAATACAAATAATTATTCTCTCAGTTAATTTTTGTAATAATAATTTTGTAATATTTTCATGAATTAATAACAAACATTAAAAAAGTAAACACCGTTTGTGTAAAAAAAAAAAAAAACTATTCTGAAAGAAATCTAATTATTTAAATAAGAACCAGTTGTCATCGCTAAGCCCTGTGATTTATAAAACGAGGGTAAAAAGCGGAAAATTTCTCATATAAAAGGATATTTGTGTCTTCGAAGAAGAACGTTATTGTTACGGCGAAATCTGGTACCGAATAAGTTTCATTTATGCCTTTTGATGCTGATTTAAGACACCTACACTCATTGTAAAGCGGGCAACCTTCCAAACTGCAACGTATATACTATAATGATCGGAGTTCAACCTGAGACACCCAACATTTTCTACCTATTAATATTCCAAAGAACACCAATTTACAGAAAAAGTGACTGTAGAAAATAATAAATAATAAAATAATATTAATGCAAAAAAAAACCAACCAGCACATTACATATAAAACTAACAACAATAGTCATTTTAAAATTAAAAAAAAAAAAAAAAATTAAAATGTTAATATTATCGCATCTATATGACAAATTATTGCTTGGCAAACACTTAACATTTTCGTTTGAACTTTGTGAATAAAATTACGTTCGGGCCAATGCGCTCGATTTAAAAATGTTTGAGGTCACTGTTTCGCCCGCAACCCCAATAGTCCGCAAGATTTGGCTCTCGGCATCCGTCATAAAGGCGCAGCTTAACCTAAACCCACGTACAAAGGACTGTATTTCAAAACTGAGAGAAACGCTCTGATCCTTGAATGGCCTCGCTGGCAAAGAACTCGCCGCTCTCACCGGAAACTAATGGTAAAAATGTGTCGAATCACGTAGGCAGTGTTGTACGTCGTTTCGTTCACGACGGACACAATGAACGATTTTTTACGACTGTCCTATGCATCGTCTTTGAAAAATGAATGAAATTAATTAGTTTCACAATTCTGGAAACAAATTTGTTTAGTGTGCACATGAAGGCAAATTTAGAAATTCCCGCCCTCTGAAGGTAATTAGGCGGGCAGTATACCGTTGTGACTCTTATGTTACCATGTTTGTTATTGCAGTTGAGTGAAACAATCTGGTTCCAACGTTGGCTACATATAAAGAATTCCATCGTCATCTTTGGACTGATTTACCAAGATGCACAATATTAATTTTGGTATCTATATGATCCATAACAGGACAATACTAGGCCCTTACAAATTAAACACAATTGTTTTTTTTTTTTGAAATGAACTAATTCTTTTGTAAAGACAACCTGATTTATTAAATAATACTTGTCTTTTAAAAAAGTGTTGAGAAAATAAAAACGTTTAAGTTTTAAAACGCTTTGTAGCATAAATAGCCAACGCTGAACATCAACAAACCGTTTCATATAGAGTGCCTTTTGCTTTGAGCGTCGTCGTATGTAGTATGAAATACCGCCACATAAGTTAACAATTTACATTCATGTTTTAATATAGTGCGAACACAGTCTCGAACAGGAAATATAATTCCTGGTGTACGGCAAAGCGAAGTTCTTAACTTAAATAACATATTCAGTTTATTTATTAAGTTCTTGCGTCGGTCGACGTTGTACTATCATTGACAGAGTAAATGTCGTACGAATAAAACGCACGTCGAGTTTAAAAAGAACAGAAGGGTCGACCGTATTTAAAAAGAATCCGTTTAAAATTCATTTATTCTAAAATTTGTGTTACTCCAATGTTCCCCGACATAATATTATCTTTAAGCTATTTATAAATGTAAAAAATATTTTTCAGTTTAAAAGTATCCTAAAATAAAAATATTGGACATAAATTTTATGATTCAGGATATATTGAATTCTCTCATATAGTTGTTT
>JAFFZR010022269.1:0-15030 GCA_018397195.1 Lethrus apterus | reverse complement strand
CTTGTATCTTAGCAACGCGACGTTCGTTTGTTTTATAATTTATTGCGCGAAATGCGCATTGCAAGGTACTTAAACTTTGGTCATTTAACCAAGTTTGTATCTCTTTAAATAAAAAAGTTAGCTATTGTAGAATAATTCGTGAACACCCAGAATGCAAGAAATTATTATTTTTTTTTAACTCCTTAACTAGCGATCCTAGAGAAAAATTGTCTTATAATTAATTATAGCAGACAAGCAGAGCAACTTAAAAATATAAAAATATACATAGTGTTCAATTTAAAAAATTAATCATATTCTTGTATCTTAGCAACGCGATGTTCTTTTGTTTTATAATTTATTGTGCAAAATGCGCATTGCAAGGTACTTAAACTTTGTCCATTTAACCAAGCTTGTATCTCTTTAAATAAAAAAGTTAGCTATTGTAGAATTTTCGCGTGAACAGGCTGTATAGAATTTTATATAGAATTAAGTGTAGTAAGAAATTACCTTGAAGACATAATTTACGTTTTTCTTTTTATGCATAACCAATTTTGCAAATCGTCCCATAACCTTTACAACAATGCCCGGGACCCCGGACAACATGCGGTGGGGCATCATGACTAAACATTTTTCAAATGACATATGGCCCAAAAGACCTCCTTTCATAAAAACGACTCAAATTGCATTCCAAACTGAAAAATAAGCACTTACGATGATGCTCTGTCTTTCTCTTGTCGAATCGGACGTGACTTGAAAAAACAGAACCCATAGAAGTGAAATTCGTCTGCGTTTCACCGCGGGGGTTTGAATGGTGCTTTCAGGGGTGGGTAACACATACTAATCATTCTGGATCCCTTGTCACGGTCTGCGAGCATCGATCATTAAAAATGGCTGACTACAGGCTTCATTTTGTTAACAAATACAAAGGACCGATTTTAGCCGTCCTTTTCTAATATGGCACTTTTCTTCGAACAGTTTTAGGTGACTGCGATAAGAATTTCGACCCTATATCTATCTCTTACTGTCTAAACGTTAATACTTGCTTTGTTAGTCGTAACGCTGTATACAGTTTTTAAAATCAGAAACCAAAATTATAATTTCGTACAGTATTGATTAAAATAACATGTGGAGAATGTTTTGAATGCAAAACATTATTTACAGTTTTAACGAATAGATCTGTTGTAATGTAATAAGTCATTATTAATACATGGAATTTTTTCAAAATGCAACAAAGTTGTATTCTACAACGAGTCAATAAAGTTTTATACAATTTGTACAAAAACTTTCGTTAAAAGTACACGAAAATGTAAAATTGGATTACTGGATTAGAAATTTCATTGTTCGGTATCCCTTTTTTTCCATCTCACTTGAACTATGCGTGACTGTCTCGTTCCGTCTTTCACTCACACGATCGCATGTCAAAAACTCAATAACTGAAGCAACATATGACTTATTTCCCTAGGGCAGGTTTTACCTCTTGCATGCCAATGTCTCATGGTTTCGTTTCTTGATTGGTATCACATTATCCCCCTTATCTGACTTCTTAAATAGACGAATTTTGAGGAAAATTACTTCTTTAAAATCATAAAACATCCAATATGCTGAGTATTTTGTCGAATTGACTAAACGACTTGTAAATTGTGTTTTGTTATTTCCCTTCCTCGCGGCATGGAAATAAAACATTTCATTGTTGTTCATATATGAGATCATACATTTCTCTTGTAGCTTGCAACAGGAATATGCTCGAGGCAATGTTTTCATCGCATGTAAATTAATGCACACATAATTAATATATTTTCACATGAGTAATTGTATTTTAAATCAAATTATGATTACACATAAATTTGCTTAATTTATTTAATGACGTGCAACTTTAACAATCATTAAATTTTCAGTATTTATTTTACTTTATGTTAACATCTAGGAAGGATTATGAATAGTTATGCTTGGAACCGTTGCTTAGATTATTTTTGCAATAATCAGTCTAATGTGTGTTAGTAAAAAAATCCGATCAAAATAAGAACAAACGTGAAACTTAGTCGAATTCGATTATGATGCCATGAGCTTTAATGGTTTTGATTGAATATACAAATACTTTAACGATTCCTTCCAAATCCAAGTATTTCGTTCGCTTGTCAATCTTTTTAACCAACATTCATCAACTCAAGGAAATGTTCCACGTTTCTATCTCTAATTATGAATATGCCCGCATTGTTAACATTGTGCTTATACGTTGTACGCTAACGGCCTAAAATATTATGAATTTTAACTTGACTTGAAGTTCTCGGTTATAGAAAGATTCAAAGCCGCGCACAAATTAACCAATGCTGTTCAAATAACGCCAGCAAATATGTATTGTATTTCCCTCCTGCTTGATTCCAATCTAACGTCAAACTAATTTCTCAAGTACTTACTTTAAATGTTGAAGTTAATTTAGGTTTTAGAATTTTAAAAAAGCAGTTCATTCGTAATAGGAAACATATAATCTGTAACCCCATATGCCGAAAAATATTAGGGTAACCAATTCTTAATGAATATATCGATCAGTCTGGGGTAGGTTAGGGAACGTCCCTTCGGTACAAAGATAAGCATTAAGTTTAATCGAGTATGCTGTTTGATTACAAACACCATGAAGAAAAATCGTTGTGACTTTATGCTTTGAAATTATTTAATTTATTTAAAATATTGATTAGTGTAATCTATCTATAAACACGCTTTTATCATTTGTAAATTTTAACACATGTTATCCCCAATGTACAAAATTATTGAATAACGCTCGTATAGAATTCTTATTAAATAAACAATTACAGGATTGAAATGATTACCATAAAAGTATTGCATAAAAGTTCCTTTACGACACCATTACCATATACAGTCTGTTCACGGGAACATTCTATAATAGCTAACTTTTTTATTTAAAGAGATACAAACTTAGTTAAAAGGATACAGTTTAAGTACCTTGTAATGCGCATTTCGCGCAATAAATTATAAAACAAAAGAACGTCGCGTTGCTAAGATACAAGCATAACGATTAATTTTTTAAATTGAACATCCTATATATTTTTATATTTTTAAGTTGCTCTGGTTGCCTGCTATAATTAATTATAAGACAATTTTTCTCTAAAAAAGCTATTAAAAGAGTTTTGGAGAAAATAATTTTGCAAATTTCATTATAATTATAGTAGTGGTAAATAAATAATATTTAAAAATTTCTTTTATTATTATTGATGTGGGATGCATAAGACATATTGATGCAGTCCGAAGGATGAAAAACATTTGTAAAACAATTTGTTGCAAGAGGAGGATCGATAACAATATTTCTTTTGCTTGTTGGTTTTTATTATTTTATTACTTTATTTTTTAACTCCTTGACTAGTGATCCTAGAAAAAAATTGTCTTATAATTAATTATAGCAGGCGACAAGAGCAACTTAAAAAAATAAAAATATACATGGTGTTCAATTTAAAAAATTAATCGTTATGCTTGTATCTTAGCAACAATATGTTCTTTTGTTTTAAAACATATTTTGCGAAATGCGCATTGAAAGGTACTTAAACTTTCTCCATTTAACGAAGTTTGTATCTCCTTAAATAAAAAAGTTAGCTGTTGTAGAATAATTCGTGAACACCCAGAATGTAAAAAATTATTATTTTTTTTTTTTAACTCCTTAACTAGCGATTCTAGAGGAAAATTGTTTCATAATTACTTATAGTAGGCGACCAGAGCAACTTAAAAAAATAAAAATATACAGGGTGTTTAATTTAAAAAAATAATCTTTATGCTTGTATCTTAGCAACGCGATGTTCTTTTGTTTTATAATTTATTGCGTGAAATGCGCATTGCAAGGTACTTAAACTTTGTCCATTTAACCAAGTTTGTATCTCTTTAAATAAAAAAGTTAGTTATTGTAGAATGTTCCCGTGAACAGACTGTATTTTTCTAGTAGGACACTTTTATAAATGAAAAGTTGATTTATCTGCTCAAAGTTTGCACAAATATTTTTTCTTGTAAAATATACATACTGATTACTGATTAGATACATATCCGGAGCGTATAATGTTCATTTAAATTCAAATAAATTACATAAAAAGCCTTGTCGACTTATTGAAAGTGATCAGAAGCAATATGTCACTTCAACGTGAAATAGTTGCTAAAATTTGTAATTCGTACATTTCTGTTAATAATGATATTTATAGCTTGTAAATTTCAGTACTATGAATACCGGTAACTTCATGATTTAGTGCCTATTTAAATCTTTTGGACGGAAAATGGCTTAATACAGACTACCTGAATATTACAAATATTTTACAAAATCTATGTATGAACTCATAAATCAAGTTAAAATCTTTTACGAACAAAAAATAATAAAAGATTAATTTTTTTAATCTTGCACTTACTTACAGTTGATAATCGTTTAAATCCCTTTAAGTAGTGTAATTTTACAATTAAAAATGAATTCAACCGTACTCTCTATTTCAAGTATGTGGTACCCATGGTTTGGGTCGAATTTCAATCAGTTGAAAGGTATTACATTCACAAATGCAAACCTGACGTAATTTTTTCAAAAAATTAGAACAGTAATTTAATAAAAAAAATAAATAAACTGCGACTCAAGAACATCATGAATTGGAATAATATCACTATGAAATTTCATTATTTTGTCTAATGTTATAAAGATGATTGAAGTTACAATATATGCGATACAAATACAACCAAGTTATAGGAAGAAAGTCACACAACAGTCGTATAAATAAGTTGGGTTAAGAGGCGATCAGGTGGGAGACTCAGAAATAGGCGAACTCGCTTGTTGTGATTCGTCACGTGGCAAAATCCATGTTAAATTCATTATGCGTGTGTGTCGAGAGTACATGTGGTAGGGCAAGCCACCACATAACTCTTGTGTTGCCCTCTCTACCGTGTCATTAGCTAGAAAAAACTCGCGCTTCCAGTGGTGGCAACTGAGAAGCGGCGCGAGTGTTCAACTCGCACGAAACGAGACAAACGAAATTACGCGCCAGGCAATGTATAATTACACACCCTTCCCCTCGTAGGATTCGCTGATTGGACGATGGTGGAGCCCTTCGAAAGATCGATACGTACGTCTGTAGGGCCGGAATGTAATATCCAGGCACTGCGAGGGAGAAAATGTCCGCTATTTGAAAAAGGGATTTCGGTCGGCCGTGGGGAAAGCTCCCTGCTGAGAATACATCGGCTGTGCTGAAAACATCGAGCGCGCCGAAAACGTTCGCTTGTGTCTTGCCCGAACACGCGCTCTTTGATGCGTGTCTGCATTCAGATAACTGAGGGTTTGATTTACGATGATGACTATATCGATTAGGGGGCGTTGATAGTGTTCCCGATATCAATTATTTATTTTCAAATTGTTTTTCAAAACTTGAAAAATCAAAATTATAGTTAAATGTTTTCAATAAAAAAAAACGAAACAATAATAGTAAACATTTAACATGATCAGGAAATAGGTTCTGATTTGTCAAAAAAACGCCATTTTCTTAATTTCGACGTACAAAATGTATCACGATTGCTCATTACAAATATTTACATTTAAAACATTCATTTTTCTTATAAATAACAATTTATCGTAAACGTTTTTTTTTCTTTTAAAGAAATTGGTATAGTTTAATCCTAATTATAGCAATTTGTTTTTCAACCCGATTAGTAAATGCCCTACTTATATATTTTTTTTCTAATAGTTATAAGTCTACCTGCTACTAAAATGTAGCATCGATTTTTTACTAAACTGAATTATTATATACAACTCTGTACTTATACAGTATGGTGATAATGTTTGGAACAAAATTCATAAAAGCGTTCTATATTGTTTTTAAGAAAATCGCTCGGACAGGTCAATTTTTGTTTTTGTGAGAAAAATTAACGTCAGAAGACGGCATCTTCTGACGTTAATTTTTTTAATGACTCATTGGTTTTTGCACAATGACGTCATCATCATTTTTTTTTAAAAATCCCCACTTTTTTCTATTTTTAATAGACCTTCTTACTACTTAAACGGTGATGTAAAATAATTGCTACCTTACATAACAATTTTTTTGAATAAATGACACATTTACTTCAGATCTTCGATGGTTATAATTTAGTAAAAATAATAATCGTAAACATTCTAAATAACAGTAATTTATGTATCTAAGACGAAGAGTGAAGCTTTAAGGTGCAATGACGTCATTATCGATTTTTTTTGACAACTCTTATTTTTTTAAAAAACAAAAATTTAATTTTTTTCAGAAAAGTTCTTATATAAAGAATTAATTCGGTAATCACCATTTAAATATCAAGGTCTATCAAAAGCAAAAGAAATGTTGTGATTTAAAAAAAATCGATAATGACGTCATTGCACCTTAAAGCACTCAATCTTGGATACATAAATTACTGTTATTTGCTTTAATTTAGAATGTTTACGATTATTATTTTTACTAAATTATAATCATTGAAGACCTGAAGTAAATGTGTCATTTAATCAAAAAAATTGTTGTGTAAAATACCAATTTTTTCAAATTACCGTTTAAGTAGTAAGAAGGACTATTAAAAACAGAAGAAAAAACTGGGGGTTGGTATTTTAAAAAAAATGATGATGACGGAATTATGCAAAAACCAATGACGTCATTAAAAAAATTACATCAGAAAACGGCATTTCAAAAACAAAAACTGACCTGTCTGAGCGATTTTCTTAAAAACTTTACAGAACGCTTTTATGAATTTTGTTCCAAACTTTATCACCACACTGTATATAAACCTCGTGCTTTCTCCCTCTTTCACCAACATTTTCATAATTTTCCATGTCATCTTACCCCTCATCCATTATTCACTTTCATTTACCACATCAACAGCTTTCTTACCACCCTTACTTTCATAGAAATCCTCGTTTACAGCGGACATCCAAGATAAGATAGCACTGCGTTGTGTGCTGAGTGTTCAAAAGAAAATATTTAATTCTTCATGAACTATTAGTATACGTGATTAAAGCATCTAAATTTTACTTAGTTTTCAGAACAAGCTTAAAAAATTACATTTTCTTCTTACGTCAATATTGTTTCTATTTAATTCGTGTCTTAGTGTCTTAGGATGCATGCATTGTTTTCTCTTATCACTGATATATTTTTCATAAATTTATTTTCAAAACTAAGTTGATGTAGAAACGGTATGATTTTAGTGGCTTGGTCAGGGTTCAAATCCTAGTGGAGACATCGGAAATTTATATCAAAGATAAAATTTTTTCTGACTTTAAATTGACCTTCCAACCGACTATTCTGATTAGGTTTTCCAATTTTTCTTATAATGAACATTGGAAAAGGTAATTTTAAAATATCTCTCTCAACTCTGACAAATTCTTAAAACTTATGGCAGTTATGGCATAAAGAGAGAGAAAAACATTGAGAGGAAAAAAGGTCTTTATTTCTCAGTACTACCTGCTACCTCATTGGTACGATATACTGACGTTACTTTTTTTGTTACAAAGCTGCTCGTATATGGACTATATTACTCATACTCTCCTTTATGTTTCTTTTACATACTACTTACTTGGTTTTTACTTTTTGTCTGCCTCATTTTTGACAGCCTATTTGTAATAGCCTTGTGTGAACGGGCTTCGAAAACTTACTTTTGGTAAAAACTTGTGAACATCTGCTAAGCCATTGTTGATTGTTTTTCGTTTATTATTCACGTTCTGCTGATAAAAATGTTGCTAAATTTAAGATACATTTTCAACATACTAAGAAATATAAAAGAACAGAATATAAGCTATTTGAAAAAAAAAATTGATTATAGTCGGTCTTTTCTAATTAAAGTTACATAATTTCAAACTTTACAGGAGTATTTTGTCCCATTTTGAAATCTTTTGAAAAATTATTGTAAAACGAAAAAAAGTTGCATGAATCCTTTTTAAACCATTCCTTAAAAAATTAAAATAAATCAATATTTTTATGCAATTCCAATTCCAAATTAAAAAAACACAGCTGTGCATTTGTCAAATTCTTTTCATCGAATTCAGTGAATAATATACATAAATACTTTTTGAAACGACTAAATGTTAAAATTAGGTTTCCTAACTAATAATCAACAAATTATATGTTACAGTACATGCATATCGACGCGAAATTCGTTAGTAAAAAATGTACCGTGCAGATAATTACACATCATGTTCGCAGCATGCATATTTGAAAAAAAAACCGCAAACGACCGTTTACTGGGTAAATTTTCAAATACATACGACGTCATATAACCTTTACAGAAAATAATCGGCCCAAATGTTAAATTAACAGTTATTTCTCACAACCGACTCGTGTACAAAAAATATCACTTGAAGTTTACCGGAATACCAAATGAGGAACGAATACAATGGGAACTTCAGAGGGGATTGTGTGGGTTAAACCCTCTCGCTCGGAGGTCCTGTTTTGCCTCCGGCATTTCTAAGATGCGTAAACGTCTTCGAGACAGGTGTCACAAAATTTACTGGGATCAAGTGATGGGTCTCGTTGACAACCTATCTTTGGGGTATTTGGGAATTAAAATTGATTATTTTAGTTTTTGACTTGTTCAATTTGTATTGTAATGTCTTTTGTATTTTTTAAATAATTTTCGAGTTCGCAACGTTGACAAAATGTGAATAAACAAATTTTAATTGAAATTGCTCCGCCAAGAACATACCTATATACCTTTTTTTTTGTTCGGAAAAAGTAAAGAACAACGAAATTCTACGATTATGGATGTAGGTAACGTCGTGATTTTAAATACCATAACCATAATTTCACACCTTTCCTCCGGTTCTTTCATTCCTAAATAACAATAAGGAAGATGAATATACTCCATTGACATAGGATGAATTACTGGAAGCATTATAACAACAAATTACGATTATCTATTTTTTCATCCTTAAATCTTCAATATTTCTCATTAGTTGCGCGTGGTTTTCTGGTTTGTGTCATAAATTTCCCATCGTGACTCGATCCAAAATTTAAAAATTATGTGAAAACTATGTTATCTTTCTGTTCCCATGTTTACAACAACGTAATCTGCAAAATCTATGTAAGTTGTGAATCCTGAGACTTGGGATTCATTCACAAATCAAAAAGCTGGAGATCGTATATCTTTTGTTTCATAGAATCCTCATATAGGAAGATTCATCAAAAAAATATTTTCTGCCTTATATAAACGTAGTAATTATAATTAAATAGAAGATTAGGTGATGGCGATGTAGATCAATATATGGGAGGAGACTGGAATTCTCGATTGAAGGGACGAACGGCTATATTGTGGACAAAGATACGGGGAGACATTGGAAGAACTAGTTAATAAACATAGAGCGAGCGTAATAGATAGATGAAGTTAACTTGATTGTACTAATTGGAGGAATTGAAGGTGACAGGGAGGGAGCAAGCACTTTCGTCGCAGAACGGGGACGACGAGGTTTAAATAGAGGTAAGCGGGAGAAGAAAGGAATCAAGAGAAAGGGAAGAAAGTCAGACTGGAATCGGACCGTTATCTTATATGATAATTCGTACAAAAGAAACGGCTCATAGAGTGATAGGAACTCAGCTAGAGTAGTCAGTTGGATATTATAGAGAAAACTTGATCAAGATAAAAGCCAAAATAAAGGCGATCCTGTGCTATTTTACCAAAATGATCGAGAAAAACGTGAATTAATGTATTCCTTGCTTGAACTTTCTTCCTTGGCAACTTTGATTGATTGATTGATTAATAAATAAATCACGTATGACATTGAATTTCATGAATTTTGTAAACTGATGTATTTTTATTTTTTACTGTGAAGTTCAAACCTTCAAAACAATTACCTACATAATGTCATTATTTATTTATTAATCAATCAAAGTCATTGTTGCCAACCATAAAGTTCAGTCAAGGCCCATTTGAATTCACTTTTTTCTCGATCACATGATATTTGTGCCTCTTAAATTTTATGAGTTCATTTTTCATTACAGAGTGTCTCCATCGACCACTCCCCATTAGAGGTACGTATTCCACCAATAATTAAATCTGTGACAACGGAAATCAAATTAATGGAGCATCATTGAAAGTCAAAGTTATATGCCTCAGAGCATAACCATTCCACGTTTCTGCCTTCCCTAAATGTGAACAGTACCGAAAGGCGGAGTAACCGTGATTGATGCCGCTGTTAATGATGTTATGTGCTCCATTAGAACCACAGCCGTCTTTGATCGCTAGATGACGTGCCATGCATCGCTATTATTACTCATATTTTGGCCACGTTCGAGCGTAAACTGCACACGTGAGATAAATCGGTGTGAGAATTTTTATATCATAAACTTGGAATAAATTCGAATGCAAAGCCTTAAATTGAGAAACTGGTTTCAATGGTAACGTGTCTGCAAATTAGCACAATAATAACATAACAATTAACAGCACAAAGTTAACTGTGTATGAAGTTAATTGTGGAACCTCCGTATTCTTAATGTCTTTCTTAATCAAATATATGAATACGACGTATGCCCTAACTACATGACACAAATTATGCCTCACTTTGTGTCTAAATTTATGTGTCTAGGTAAGTAAAGTAATGATAGCATAAAAAATAATCACATATAATTAGCACTAATTAACTCTATAACGACTCTTTCTTGAGAGTAAAGTA
This sequence comes from Lethrus apterus, assembly GCA_018397195.1. Classification (NCBI taxonomy): domain Eukaryota; kingdom Metazoa; phylum Arthropoda; class Insecta; order Coleoptera; family Geotrupidae; genus Lethrus; species Lethrus apterus. The sequence goes on along the minus strand of JAFFZR010022269.1, from coordinate 4,412 downwards.
TGAAAAGTCAAACGGTAATTAATTATAATCAATTTGTACAATTTCTTAAAAAATAGTTAATTACGAAACAAATTTGTCGATTTGTACAATCTGTTAATGCCTTGTTCCACATTAAGCCCTAAATCCTTACAATTTTCCTCTAACGCTTCCTCTTGATCATTGATATAGAAGAATATGTTTTAATATGTTCGTTTTTCCACAGTCTCTTTGAACTTCACTTTACTTTGTCTAACGATGTTTCAAGGCCATTAAGAAGAGGACAAACTCTTGTTTGTCTTCATACCATTCGTTGATGACCTCATACCATTCGTTGATGACCTCATACCATTTGTTGATGACCTCATACCATTCATTGATTACCTTATCCATTCACTGATGACCTCGCACCAATAGCTGATGACCTCGCACCAATAGCTGATGACCTCATACAATTCACTGATGATCTCATCCAGTTCTGATGACCTCAGATCTCACACCAATCGCTGATAACCTCATACAATTCACTGATGATCTCATCCATTCATTGATTACCTCACATCATTCGTTGATGGCCTTCTCCAATTTACTAATGATCTCATAGCATTCATTATTGACCTCGTACTCACTCATTGTTGACCTCATACCCACTCATTGGTGACCTCATATCATTCACTATCAACTTCATAATATTTTCTTCCACACAAACATTGCCTTAATTTAGAAGTAGATAAAAATACACATCCGAGGAAATTATTAAAATAAGATCAGATCAAGAAGCACATGGGTAGCTTTGGCTTCATTAAGGGTTTTATATCCCACTTCCCCGCCGGGACAAATCGCTTACACTCAATTCACCAATGTTCCCACTCTTCCCCTACTCCACAAAATCTGCATTTTTGAAGTCCGCTTCCATCCAATATTTATTTGCTTTCTCTTCATTTCCACACCTAAATTTTGCCGATGTCCTCTTATCTTTACCGATTCCTTCCAAGTAATCCTCCCATATGTACACATTGTACTTTTTATTATACCTTCCCTTCTGTATTTTTTCGTATCTCCTCGGTCCTTACACCTCCCTCCATCTCTCCGAATTCCATTCCCTCTACTGCCTTTCTTTCTACCTCCACCAATGACCATCTGCTCTTTCGTACATAGAAACTCTATGTCTCTCCCATCTTGACAGCTTCTCTTTTTTCCGTCCTCTTTTTACAACCTCTTCCAGCACCATCTTTTAGTCCAATTCGTCCTTTTTATTTCCCTCACTTCCATTTCATACTTTGCTGCCCTCGTTCCCTTCTCCACCACTAATCTTTCCTGACCTGTCCTCTCTAGTCCGGTGTTGTCTAGCTCCAATTTTAATATGTCAACGTAATGTTGGTAAAATTAGTAACGTCTCTCTCACATATTCGTTATCATTGAAAAATCCATGTTATTACTAAATTATTCAATAAGTTTGCAGTCTAACACGCGAAACTTTTTTCTAAAGTGCACCATTATAATTATTATTTTTTCCCTTCCACCTTATAACTAAAAAAATGCATTGAACTTACTACTTAATAATGTAGTCAGATAACTTCATTTCAGTTATCATTTCCTTTTGTTGTTTTTTTCTTAGACTGGACGTACCCCAAAACTGAAACCCGATTGAGCAGAAGAAGTTAGCGGCAGATTGAGAAGAATCTGCCACTAACTCAGCAAAGGCAAAGCAAGTTTGAGATCGTTAAAATTTCTCAATTTTCTCAATTAGTAAATGTTCATATTCAGATTCAAAGTCGAGTTAAAATTTCAGCTCAGTGTAAGTTGAAATTTGACGCTGATTAACACTTACAATTTTCAATACTTTGGCAACTCATACGATTTGATTTATAGAATTATTTAATTTTTAAAACCATCTTCGTCTTGCACTGACGCGTTATTCGCAATCCGAAAATTGGTAACTTCTGTGATTGGAGATTTAGATGATATTGACATATATTTACCATCCAAATAAAATAGCAACTTTTATTTAACTAATATCATTGATTAATTGTCTTTTATTACTAATTCCACCTAAAGTATATAAAGAGTTTGTAAAAATATTGCAGCATGTTGAATTTACTAATTCAAATTATGTCACTCACAGAAACAAATAATTCACTGGTATGACTAAAGCAATTTAAATTAACATTAAGGATTAAGAAAGTAAGAGTAAAGTTATTAAGCCTCTAATGAAATGAAACTCGATATTCTTGGAACATTCAACCCTTCAAATTTGCCGACATATCGCAACTTTGGTGCCAGATATTCATATTTCCGAGAACGTTGCCAACTGTGAGACTAATCCTTTTGTGAAACCATAAATCTTCTTCTCGTCATTTCAAAGTACGCGTTTTCCTCAGACTTGAAATGTTTAATATGGGTTTAATTACATTAGAAACAAATGTCAGTTTTATTTTTAAACAATATAATGCACATTTTGGTGAAAGTAACATAGAACATACATCAAGATAAAATATTATTTTTATTATTTCTCTACCTACTTTTTATACTGCTGGGGGTTGCAACTTTGCTAGGGTCACAAGGATTACATTTATTATGTGTTTATATCTGAATTTAGTAATGCTATTTAGGGATTGTCTTAGTAATTCAGTAGCTTTATAGATCAACACATTCGCAACAACTAATACATGCATTAATTAACAATTGAAACTTTTGTTTCCGATATAATTAAATGAAAGCCAAATTTAAATGAAACTTCAACGCCATCTCAGAAATTGTATATTTTCTAAATCCATTTTACAATAATACCATTTGGTTTTTTAATGTCTTTTTAATTTGTGGAATACAATAAAGAGAATAACCAGCAGAGAGAAAAAATCAGCCTTGAAAAGAATTATGAAATGGAAACCAGAAGGAATACGATCAAAGGGAAGACGAAAGGGAAAATCAAATGATTGAGGATTTAAGGAAAATGGACATACTAGAATGGACATTATGGAGAAAATGGAAAAAGATTAGTAGAAAACACAAAAACACACAACAACCTCTAATATGTATAAATAAAGGAGCACCGGAGGGACGATCCTCAAAAACCTCGTCAACTGAACCATATACAGGATGTTCAAAGTTATCTGCGCACTATTGCTATTTTCGTTATTTTTGGAGCTACAAAGTCGGTTAATTAGCAAAGATGCAGAGATTTTTCCGCTGATTACAACGGTCCACACAAAAAAACAATTGCGCATCACATTTCAGAGCCAACTCAGATAATTAGATTTTTTTAANGGATTAAGAAAGTAAGAGTAAAGTTATTAAGCCTCTAATGAAATGAAACTCGATATTCTTGGAACATTCAACCCTTCAAATTTGCCGACATATCGCAACTTTGGTGCCAGATATTCATATTTCCGAGAACGTTGCCAACTGTGAGACTAATCCTTTTGTGAAACCATAAATCTTCTTCTCGTCATTTCAAAGTACGCGTTTTCCTCAGACTTGAAATGTTTAATATGGGTTTAATTACATTAGAAACAAATGTCAGTTTTATTTTTAAACAATATAATGCACATTTTGGTGAAAGTAACATAGAACATACATCAAGATAAAATATTATTTTTATTATTTCTCTACCTACTTTTTATACTGCTGGGGGTTGCAACTTGCTAGGGTCACAAGGATTACATTTATTATGTGTTTATATCTGAATTTAGTAATGTTATTTAGGGATTGTCTTAGTAATTCAGTAGCTTTATAGATCAACACATTCGCAACAACTAATACATGCATTAATTAACAATTGAAACTTCAACGCCATCTCAGAAATTGTATATTTTCTAAATCCATTTTACAATAATACCATTTGGTTTTTTAATGTCTTTTTAATTTGTGGAATACAATAAAGAGAATAACCAGCAGAGAGAAAAAATCAGCCTTGAAAAGAATTATGAAATGGAAACCAGAAGGAATACGATCAAAGGGAAGACGAAAGGGAAAATCAAATGATTGAGGATTTAAGGAAAATGGACATACTAGAATGGACATTATGGAGAAAATGGAAAAAGATTAGTAGAAAACACAAAAACACACAACAACCTCTAATATGTATAAATAAAGGAGCACCGGAGGGACGATCCTCAAAAACCTCGTCAACTGAACCATATACAGGATGTTCAAAGTTATCTGCGCACTATTGCTATTTTCGTTATTTTTGGAGCTACAAAGTCGGTTAATTAGCAAAGATGCAGAGATTTTTCCGCTGATTACAACGGTCCACACAAAAAAACAATTGCGCATCACATTTCAGAGCCAACTCAGATAATTAGATTTTTTTAAATGGAACACCCTGTATATTTATGTAGCAGTCGGTAGAAAATGAAATTTTGCACAAAATCTTCTTATACTACTAGAACCCAGAAATGAAAAACAAAAGAGCTACGACGACTTTTGAGTACGCC